>JAPYYV010001305.1:0-25019 GCA_030522625.1 Copidosoma aretas
CTCGTCCGGATTTATTTTTATGACAGAAAAAAAACGAACAGAAGAAGAGAACCACCAACGGCGCTCGAGCTTTTTTCCTCCTCTCTCTCTCTCTCTCTCTCTCTGTTGTAGATGGAAAATCGTTCCGCCGCAAAATTGCCTCGAGCTTATTTCCGCTGTAACTCGTGGTCTTCCTGCAGCCTGTTCTCCTCCTCGCGTTTTTTGAAAACTCTTTAGCTGCTTCTCCAAGCCAATCTCGACGAAGGTCAGGGCACGTCATCGGGAGGGCGCGGCTTTTATTATTTCGGCAGTACGGCAATTTGAGTAACGTTTTAATCAGAGCAATTTCGAGCTAATCACGATAGTTTTTCGCCCCGCTCGAAGATCGAAGCCCCATATCGAGCCTCACTTTCGCGGTAATTAGCGGCAGCGTCGTCACGCGACGACAATTGCATCCGTGCAGTCCTGGACGTCAGGACGGATCTTATCGGAGCTCCACTGGCGTGGATGATGGAAAAAAAAGCGGCTTCTCTTCTGTCCGGTACATATTTATAACGCACTACTCCCACGCGCTTTCGCGTTGGAGTTTTCGCTGCTGATGCTGCTAGGCTCCGAGGACCTATATCGGCCGGGTGCTAGCTGCCTCCTGAAATCACCTTCTTCCCTCGAGATCTTATCACGGTGTTTGTACAGTGCAGCGCTCGTCGTGTGTATGTGTTGACATCTTATTGTCTTGCGTTTTTAAGATTAGCCGCCGTTGTACAGCATGCGGTTGCTGCTGGTAACAGAGACGTTGTTGGGGCGTGGGTTTTGGATTTTTTGTTTCTCCGAAATTGATAGCTGCTTGTATTTATGGTACAGTTATTCATTATCGGTGCAGGGATTGGTTTTTGTTTGGCGAGCGAAATAGGTAAGCGAGAATAAATCAGGGACCCTTGCGTGCTAACCGTAAAATTGTAATGCACGCAATTTTTAGTAATTCTCTTTGAACTTTGCGCTCGAACCGATTTCCCGTCGCGCAACGTGCATAACGCTGCGTGTCGTCGTCAACTCGAAAATTGATATTTAATGAGCAAACGTTCGAGCAACGCCCGTCAAAGGCTTCGTATCGAAAATTTCCAGCGCCCACGGGACGATTTAATTAAAAAGTCGACTGCTCGCAATTTCAAAGCAGGTTTTGTCTATGGAAAAAATGTTATTTCAATATTTATCTGATACACGCGCGGTGCTTGCGGTCCTTGACGTGGGAATTTAATAATTTTTAACACTGTTGGCTTTGGGCGAAGCGTTCGCTGACAGCAGTGTGTACTATAAAAACTGGGCGGAAAAAAAAAGTACAACCATCAGGCCGGGCGAGTGCGAGTGGAAAGCAGGAACTCCGTAGTACCCTACAGTGGCAAGAGTGTAGAAAACAAAAAGTTTTAGGATGTTTTACACGGTCAAAGTGTGCGTGAAAAATCCTCGTTCAAACATAGAAACAACGATAATTACTCTGGCCGAGGCGTGCACAGGCAAACAGAGACGAAAATGCGCGTGGCCCACTCGTCAATATGGTAATGTTAAATTTCACTCGTGATAATTTTGAAAATTCAGAGGACCCGTATATCTGCGCGCGTTTGGGGGATGCACATACTGCAGACACAGGCGGAAACCCGCGCGGAAGAGTTATCCATGCAAATTGGGGCCAAGTGTATATAACGAACAGCCCGGCCTTCCCCGCGTCGTCCTTCCCGGCCTGGAGATACACATGTATACGAACACTCGTGAATTCCCGGGACGCCCCGCTCCACCCTATCCCCCCGAACTGTCGGGCGGAGAGGCGAGCCGTCTAAGTATTGGAATTTGTAGCGACGAGTTATCCGAAAATGAAACATTTTTTTTCCCGCCCACTGGTCCGACGCTTTTTGAGCAACGCGATGGCGACGTCTGCGAATGCCCACCCTTTCATTTTCACTTTTTCATCTTTTGATGGGTGTTCGTATATATTTGTTCGATTGAAAAAAAAAAAAATAAATAAAAAAATGTACGCCATACGCACGCGTTCAGTTCAAACTGATCACGAAAACGTCGATGAGCCGCGAAACAATGATGCACCATCACCGAAATCTTGACCCCCCCTGCACAACAACCGACTGGCCGGTCGAACGAAATACCCATCACCCGCATCGACCCGCATCACGTACCACCGATACGTGATAACCAAAATGTCGCAGCCATCGTCGTTGCACTCCGTACCAATGTACCATACAGGTATATACCTCCGAAATCCATACGCGCAGCAGAGGAGGCATGCACCCCGAAATCTCGTCCTCGCACGCCGTTATTCCTGCACTGCTCTGTACACAGCCTCGCGTCAGCGCTAACAGGCGCACCAACAACGTGTGCGGGCGACGTACTGGGCTATACTCGTGCACGCACATTATGCATATTTATCGATCACTCCGGTCCGGGCGCATTGTACTTGTATACCAGGAGCCACCGCGCACGGCGGACGACCCATTTATCGGAGCAGATCCGGGATCGCCGGCGCGTCCGTCCGCTGGTTCTCTTTTTTGTTTTCTCCCCGCCTCTCCCTCCGCCGCGCAGGCTTCTATTATACCTACCGTTCGGCTGCCCTTCGCTCGGTTTTTGCGCGTCAGGGGAACGCGCTGCTCCGACTCGTCAAACTTACGCGATGCAGAACCCGCACAGGTAGTGTGTTTGTGTGTGTAATGGGATTCGGGTGCACGCTCTGTTTTTTGCTCTATGGGGGATCACAATGATGCGCGCGTGTGTAACGCTGGAACAAAAAAAAAAAAAAAAGGTAAAAAAACAACCGATGGGAACTCGTTACTCGTTCGTCACTCGCACACGCATGTACCTGTGTAATGCGCGCTGTGAATTAATTGTAAATCGATGCGATCACCGAATCACGGGGATTCCGTCGCGAGCGTCGGCCGATGGCACAATTCAGTCATATACGTACCGTTTGACGCGTAAAACGATGCAATATACGTATCAACCGTACATTGGAAAAGAGAAAAAAAAATTCAACAGTCTCGAAAAATCGAAACACGACGTTCCGAAGAGAGGCGGAAAGGAAGCGGTGCCAGGAAGGTCTTCTCCCGGGCGTGTTGAGGAAGACGCGCGGCGCCGTTTTTCGAAGAAATATCCAGGGTGAGCTACAGCCGCTCTCCCTTCGGCCTCTTTTTGCTCTCGAAGCGCGTAGAGGCGCCCTCCGCTCGCTCGGGACGCCGGCCAATTTTCGCCAACGCGAGTTTTCGGGAGAAATTAGAGCGGCGAGAGGATATAACTTTCAAGATTGTACGCGACACTTGCGCGCGCGAGGGCCGCGCGAGGGCCAATCGCGTGTCGTTGATCGACGAGGAATTTCGATGATCGGATTCGGCGAACCGTTTTATCACGCAGGCGGTGCGCGGTCTATTCTTCTCGTTCCCTTCGTCGAACGAGCTCGTGACTATATGTATACATGTACATTAGCGCCCGAACTTCATTAGGGGCTCCAGCGTCGTGGGGGTATATGGTACGCCCTTCAGGGCTGATATTAACGAGATTATCGACTTTCGGTGGCTAGCGTAACCTCGTTTTGGTCCCCCTACCATCATCCCCCGTAGGATACGTCGCGGGGATCAGCTGTACTTATGGTGTATACAGGTATACAACGTCTGCAATTAGGGCCTGTTCTTTGGGGCGCGACGCTTGCCGGGAGGGGGAGACGCTGGAAAAGTAGCCATTTATACGCCGATAACAGAGTTATTCGCCCAAGTACAATATATACTCCGAGCGAGGAGTAACGCGATTAATCATGCGGTCCAAGGTGCAAGGGAAAAGTTTGTCTCGGCCGTAAGTTCTATAATGTTCCGCCTCGTCGGGGTGTATTATTCGTAATATCGTTGGAAGCCAGGGAGAGAAGATGACGAAGAGAGTATGCAGGGAAGACGCGCTCGTGTACGAGTGTAAAAATTACTTTGAAGCATCCTAGGAATTAAATGAATGATAAAAGCACCGTTGCAAATACTCCATCCACAAAATACCCGAGACGAAACATTAGCTATAGCACTTGAGCTCCGTAACGAGAAATCACCCCAGCAGAAACATTTCGAGAAACATTTCGTGCCATTCAAGAACGCCATATCCATATTACGTATAATATCATCGTGGACGCAAAGGATACAGTACCCCCGAGTGAAAGGGCGAATGAAACGAGACTCGTTCGCCACACAGTATAAGTACAACACGCACGTAATATTACATTAGCGGCTCCAAGGGGCGTGAAAAATCACGCGCCACCTCGCGACGGTGTCTCTCGCCTATTGTTATGTATATTACAATCTCGACGCGTCACTCCGCGCGCGATTATGCTTCCGCGGCGGCAAGGCTCGTCCCTTTGTCCCGCCAAACTGCGGGTCCCGAGGGAAGAGTCGCGGCGACCGGTCGCCGTCGGGGCCAACAACAGCTGGCAGCGAAAAACGCGCGGCGCTCGGATATAGCCGGCCGTGAGCAAGCATAGGATTCATGCACGAAAGAAGAGACACCGCGACTTCTGTTTCGCGAGAGCACAAAGGAGGAAAGGACGGCGGACGTCCGCGCGCGGGGCGCTCTCTGATGGAGACCAGTTTCGGGTTCTTCCGTTGTCCCGGAGAAGAGAGCTCTGCACCTGAGGCTGCTGCTGCGCGTGTTCTTTTATGCACGCGAATTTCAATCGGGGATGCACTTGCCTGCGCGTGCTGTTCATTCAGCGAGCGAGGGATTCGACAATGGGATCGATGATGTTTTTTTTTTGTTTTTTGTTTTCGTTCGAGGGCTCAAGGAACGATGTATTGTAGTGTACCTGAGAATACAATGTAGTTCACAATTATACAATGAGCGCGCACGGTATATCTTGGTTCAAGAGTAAAGTAACCTTATGCTTACATACCGCTTGTATAATATACAATTGATTAGCCGAGTGAATGATGTTACGTAACAGGTATTGGTTGAAAATAATCAAAAGAAAATGTGTCTCATTCTCAAATGCACGTAGGTGTTGCGCACGGATCGGAAGGTTTGATGAAAATAAATCGAAATACAACGAAATGTATCCAACGATACCACAATAATTTAAAACACGCATATACATATACGATTCACCCATATCATATACGCATGGATACCGCTGAAAAACCTCTCGAGCGTGATGAAGTAAAAAAACAAAATCCGTCCTCCTCCACAGACGGGCAGCAAGTGCCGACGCTATGCGAGCTCGCGGCCCGCTGCGTCGCCTCCCACATACCGTTCGAGCTGGTCGAGCACTTCTACTCGCCCGTGCCCGAGCAGCTGCAGCTCAGGATAGCCTTCTGGAGCTTTCCGGACAACGAGGAGGACATAAGGCTCTACTCGTGCCTGGCCAACGGCAGCTCGGACGAGTTCTCGCGCGGCGAGGCGCTCTTTCGCTCGAAGAACGTCAAGGATCCCCTGCAGATTGGTGAGTGCGCCCTTCCTTCTCTTTCTTTCTTTCTTTCTTTCCCGCCGATATTGGAGACGCGCCCAAAATTACTCAAGAGTACAGGCATACATATCACGTACGTATTAGGTTGTTGCACAAAGAGCCGAGGGAGGACGATGC
This sequence comes from Copidosoma aretas, assembly GCA_030522625.1. Lineage (NCBI taxonomy): Eukaryota > Metazoa > Arthropoda > Insecta > Hymenoptera > Encyrtidae > Copidosoma > Copidosoma aretas. The sequence continues at coordinate 5,585 of JAPYYV010001305.1, forward strand.
GGAAAAATCTCGGAAAGGGGCGCGCAAGGATTGAAAAAAAAAAAAAAAAAAAAAAAAGCAAGCCACGCACACCCTTTCGAAGCTGAGCGTGGTTCGCGGTCGCGCTTGTTGTGCACAGAGCCTCGAGAGTCATGGTACAACGACACGGAGGATGCAACCTTCTCGCAATGAAAGCTCCACTTTGCGCCGTCGCCCCTGATACACTCGTGACGAACTCGCGACGCGCTCGCCCATCGGGCAAACATTCTCTCGACAGCTACATTATAAATATGTAAGTTATATGTAGGGCTGCGCTCTTCGGTCGCCCGACGCAACGATAATAGTCGGACCGCGGTCTCGCGATGGTTTTCGCGCCTGTACGGCAAATTTTCAGTCCCCCTCGTGCTCGGCGGCGCAAAAAACGAGCAGCATCGGTCACGCGTCGTAAAATCATCATCATCATCATCATCATCATCACTTCAGTTTGCATTCTGCCAACGCGCGTGTAATTACAAGCTCGAGAACGCGTCATTCCCATCGCACGCGCGTCTTTCCCTTCTTCGTCAGTCCCTCCACTCTCACGCACCCGCATGATACACCGAGTGCAGCATCACGAGCGCTCCCGGTGTATCCCTATACCGGCACTTATACGAGGAGAAAGAAAAAAAGGCTGCGACTCCTCGGACTCCCGGTCGCAGGTGCGCGCTCGATTGCCGGCAGCCCCGGAGCTTACACTTACTCTCGGGGCGAGCTTTTCTTCCTCCTCCTCCTCCTCCTGCCTTTTTCGGCTTCTCCGGAGAGATAATGGACGGGCGCGCCTCTCTCCGCTTATTATTTTAGGCCGAGGAAGAATAATGTACGAAGAAGGGGGAGGCGCGAGATTGGATTCCCCTCGAGTGCGAGCAAGCCGCGGTCGGGATCGTGGACGCCGGTTCGTCGTCGGATTTATCTCGCCGAGGGTCGGCTCTGCTGCTATAAGTGGTGTACCTCTATATTATGTGTATATTCGGAGAGTCATACCTGCATACGACTGATGACGGGAACATCAGGGTATTCTCGGGTCTGCATTATTTCGTTTCCTTTCGGCATCAAGGCACGAGTGTCGTGGGAGCAGGCGTCCCTAATTGTGTTTTTAATGGGCAACTGCACACGACGGCCCGGCTCTTTTACAGGGTTTTTTTTTTTTGTTTTTGTTTTTTCGTCACATGTTCTTCAAATTTCACAACACGGAAGGTCGGATTCGACGGTCCGGACACTACGCACTACGGTCTCGGATAAGAAGTCGAGCTCGAAAAAGGGAGCACATCCCGCGACGCGCGTCGTTCCTTTTGACGCCCCCGAGAAGAGAACAAAAAAGTAGCTCCTCTCGCGCTGATGCGCTTCTTACGTTTCTCGAATCCCCCCCGACTCCCGCGCCAACTTCACGCATATAATGCGTACCGCGACAAACTCATTACGACCCCCCCGCGCCGCCCTCTCTTTCTCGTTAACTCATCTCCCGCGAAACGGCGCAAAAACAGGGAAAAAGCCGGAAGAAACCGATGGCGTTGGCAATTATTCCAGAGCGGCGCGAACCGGGGAGATGTAAATTGTACTCCTTCCCCCGAATGTCGTCGCTTCAAATTAGCGAGCTCGAATTTCGTTCGCCCGTTTTGTTAGTACCTATACTATACACTGCCCGTCCGCAGCGGTCGCGGTGGTAATTTTCGTCCGGCGCCTAATCATCATTATTAAATTTAATCCCGCGTTGATTCGGGCCTCACCTCTGCACCATACTGTGTTATGCACGACGTTGTACGAGCACCGGGCTCTCTCTCTCTCTCGGTCGGACGAAAGTCATTAGCTCCGCTTATTATTCGGGGCGCGCGGGAGCTGGCCGATGGTCTGATTTGAATCGAGGTCGATGCGTCGGGTGCTTACGTCGTGCGCGCGGCTGAACGTGCATACGTTACAACTGTGATGCGTTGTTGCATTCGACCTTGATGAACAAAACACAAAAAACTCATTAATATTACAGAATATATGTATATAGTATAGTACCCTATACGACCTTCTCGAAAAATGATATTAAAATGTAGCAAACGTCGCGAAACTTTCAGGCTTCCACCTGAGCGCCACGGTATGCTCGATGATGGTGTCCGCGAACGGGCGGGAGCAGTACAACGTAGCGGTGACGTTCGACCGGCGAAGGATCACGTCCTGCAACTGCACGTGCTCCTCGGCCGCCTACTGGTGCTCCCACGTCGTCGCGGTCTGTCTCTACAGGATACACATGGTACGTGCAATACCCATATCTTTTATCCATCAACACTTTTCCAGAGAAGACGCAGAGCTGAAGCGATGATGATTAAAACAAAAAAAACACCAATTCCAGCCCACACAGGTCTGCCTGCGAGCCCCGGTGTCCGAGTCCCTGTCGCGGCTCCAACGGGAGCAGCTGCAAAAGTTCGCCCAGTACCTGATAAGCGAGCTCCCCCAGCAGATCCTACCCACGGCCCAGCGTCTGCTCGACGAGCTATTGTCGGCCACGCCGAGCGCCATAAACACGTACTGCGGCGCCCCGGATCCCACGGCCGGTGCCTCGGCCAACGACCAGACCTCCTGGTACCTCGACGAGAAGACCCTGCACGACAACATCAAGAAGATACTCATCAAGTTCTGCGTGCCCGCGCCCATCGTCTTCAGGTATGTATACAACAACGACAAACAATATACTCCTAGTCATCATCGTCATCCGACATGACATTACCTGCCCCCCCCCCTCCCCCCGAAACTACTCTGTTCCAGCGACGTGAACTACCTGAGCACGACCGCGCCCCCCGCCGCGGCCGAGTGGTCGTCCCTGCTGCGCCCGCTGCGCGGCCGGGAGCCCGAGGGCATGTGGAACCTGTTGAGCATCGTGCGGGAGATGTTCAAGCGCACCGATCGCAACGCCATACCCCTGCTCGAGATAATAACCGAGGAGTGTCTCGCCTGCGAGCAGATACTCGTCTGGTGGTTCAACACCAAGGTCGCCCTGATCAACGGGAACGGGCACCCGGGCGGCGGCAAGCACAGCAACATGAACAGCAACGCCCACGCCTCGCAGCACGCCTGCGCCTCGCTCTGCGACGAGATCGTCGTCCTGTGGCGGCTCGCCGCCCTCAATCCCGGCCTGTCGCCCTCCGAGCGGGACATGCTGCGCCGGCAGTTCACCGCCTGGCACATCAAGATCGTCGACAAGGTACACACCCAACGTTTATTTTTCGTTGTTTTTTTTTTCCCCCCCGACCACTGCATATACATATATACCGGCGTTTCTTCCCGCAGCTGATGAAGATCCGAAACTCGTCGGTGTCGCAGAACGCGCACAACCGCAACAACGCTGGAGGTGGCGGTGGCGGCGGAGGTGGTGGTGGTAGTGGTGGCGGCGGCGGTGGTGGCGGAGGCGGTGGTGGTGGCCCGAAGGACTCGCTGAAGAGCGACCTCGAGCTGTTCATCGGTTTCAAGCCGGCGCTCGAGGCCTGCTTCCTCGATTGGGAGGACTACACGCTGCCCGGTATCACGTACACGGCGAGCAGCAATCCGATGTACCACTGTCCGTTCACGTGCTTCAAGCACAACGGGGAGTCAAAGCCCGAGGTCAATCAGATCAACTCGAGCGCCGCGGTGCTCGGCTGCAACCCGCCCACGTCCTTTCACCACCACTCGCGCAGGCACGCCAGCCACAGTCTGATGGATTACGGTGCTTACGTGGACGCGCGCAGAAGACTGAACCACCGGGACTATCACCCGGGACTGTGCGCGCGGCCCAACGAGTCGGCCGACGGGAATCGCAGCAGCGACAGCAGCGAGGGCTTCTGCGAGAACGACGCCGACATGCACGACATCGGGGAACTGCCGGTACTGCTCGTCAGGTGCGCCCGCAAGCAGCTCAACAACAGCTGCGACACCGATTCACAGGTAGGGGCAAACGCAACGATCATTTTACACATTCGGAGCCCAGTGTTTAATGTATAATACGTCGTTGTCGCGCAGGAGGGCGGAGGCAGCGAGTCCTCGTCCAACAGCAACGAGAGCCTGAAGAACGCCCAGCAGCAGCAGCAGCAGCAGCAGCAGCAGAAGCAGCAGCAGCGCTCGGACCAGCTGCGCTCGAACGCCTCGACGGCCGAGAGCATCAGCAGCGACAGCACGAGCGACACCAGCGTCGTTCAGAAGAAGCCGGCGAGCGGCGAGAAGCAGCAGCGGAGCGCGAGCACCGCACCTGCCGCGCGATCAAAGACGCCGACGGCGGCCGAGCTGCAGGAGGCGTTGAAGGCGGGCGAGGCGGTCGCCTCGTCCGTCGTCGTCGTGGGTAATTCCTCGATCGCCGCGTCGGTGGCGGCTGCCGCGTCATCGTCCTCCACGGCCAGGACGAGCGGTGGGGGCTACGGCAACAATCTGGCTGCGGCGGCCGTGGCGGTTGCGGTCGCTGCGGCAAAGAAGGCGACCGCGGGCGACCATCAGGAGTCCGATCTCGAGAAGGATCCATCCAGAAGGCCGTCCAAGGACGAGAGCTCGTCGTCGAGCAGCGGGGTCGGGGACCATCCCCTGCTCGACGAGTACAACGTTTACTACTACGACACCCAGGAGGCTTTCATAAATTTCGTCGCCAGGGACCGGAAGCCCGAGACGCCCGGTGGCTCGGCCGCCGCCAGCTTGAAAAACATTTTGGCTAATCTCAAGAAGACTGAAGACCCGTGGGACGTGCTTTTTGCGCGAGCTGAGGGTCTCTACGCCCACGGGCACACTCGCGAGGCTTGCATCCTCGGGGTCAAGTTGGCCGAGGAGCTGCTGGCGAATCCGCCGGATCTCATGATTGAAGTGCCTCCCATGCCCGTCAAGGGCAAGAAGAAAAAGGTGCCGTCTCTTGCTCTCTGCATCGTTGTTATTTCACGGGCAAATTAGATGATTGTCAATTTTATCTTTCTTATGCAGCATCAAGTGAACCCAGCCTCCCATCAGCTCACGTGTTCTGCCTCGGCGACGCTAGCGAAATGCGGTTTTCTCTGTACAGTTTTAGCCGAGAACCCGGAATACCATAATTTGGCCTTTAGAGTTGGCCTCTTCGGATTAGAGATGGCTAGACCACCTGCGAGTACGAAGCCACTAGAGGCGAGTGTCATTTTCTATGTGTCTTTCTTTTCTTTTGTTTTACGTGAAATTTGCAATCAACGCTTGTTACTTTTCTTTTTCAGGTGAAACTGGCACATCAAGAAAGCGAACTCGTGACTTTGCTCAAACGTATACCCTTAGGGCCGGACGAATTGGCGATAGTTAGACACAGAGCCAAGCAGCTCAAGGACGGAGTGCTACGCTCCAGAGGACACGCTCTGCTCCCGATCATGTTGGCGAGCTTCATCTTTGATTCGCTCAATGCGTCAAGTGAGAGCAAATCCATTACGTGTAACTATTAATTATTTTAATAAGATCCGAAAATTATTCAACGAGCATCTTCTTTCGTAGAAATGAAACCATCGACCGACGCAGACGAGGAGTTAGGTTTCGATGCAGCTGTAGCAGCCCTTGGACTCAAGGCCAACATAAGTGAGGCCGAACATCCGCTGCTTTGCGAAGGAACGCGACGACAGCGGTATGTATCGAAACAGTGAGAAACGTGTAAACGTCCCAATCGGCAAGCCATGATTCTTTGGTTTTACATTACAGGGGAGAACTGGCCATAACACTGTTAGTCAACTACAAAGATGAACCAGCCAAGGTGGCAAGAATCATGGACAAACTCTTGGATCGGGAGGTCCACCAGTTAATAAGGTCACCGATAGTGAGCAGCTACTACAGCTCGAATCCACCAACGAAGAGCCAGGTAACAGTTATACCGAATATTTCTGTTTTCTTCAACTACTGCAATAGCACATTAGTGCAGCTGTACATTCGACGACTTCTGCATTCCAGCTCACGTACCTCCGGCGAGAAAAATCGTGCAGCTCGCCGCTCATGGGTCTGGAGGCCTCGGGCTCGGTCGATGGTGTCGTCGGCTCAAACAGCCGACCGCACAGCAGCACAAGCGCGGAGTTGGAATCCGGCATGAACGCCCTCACAGTCCAGCCTCAGCCCGCCCAGCAGTCCGTGTCCGCAAGGACGAAGGAGAACACGTGCGTACCGCTATCTGATTGCTTAGCGCGAGTTACCCCGCTACCCTTACGGAACGAAACTAAAGCACTATGTGTCTAGCTCGCACACCATAGTGCTATGGCGTTTCCTAATATTAGCCAGATTATTAATTATTGTGTGCGTGTGTGTGCTGTTTTTTTTTTCTTTTTTTTTATTAATCAATAATCATTAATGCTTGTGCTTTATTGTTTCGATTACCTAGCGTGAGTAACGATGCTTTTTGCTTACCGCTAGATGAAGCCTTAGAGAGTGAGTTTTATTGTTACTCGTATTAACTCGTAATTATACAATATCATCACTCGAATCCATTGCGACACGAGCATTTTCGTTAATCTCATCTGTTATTAACTCCATTATTGTAACACACGTAATATCATTTAGCCGTTAGATATGGCATACACACAGAATCATTACCTCATTCATGCATATGTACACACGTACGGCGGTGCTGTACTTCCCTTCCGTAAGGGTGCGACTCATCCCATCGATCATCGCGAACTATCATTACCCCCGTTAAAAATCCAGTTCGTCCCGCTACCCCAGGGGCAAGAAGGGCCGCAACTCCATTCCGAAGCCGTCGATACCGAACCAGCCGTCGGAAGCCGGGGCCCATTTCATGTGCGAGCTGGCCAAGACCGTGCTCACCAAGGCCGGCGGCAACAGCTCTACGTCCCTCTTCACTCAGGCTTCGACCAACCAGAACCATCACGGGCCCCACCGGGCCCTCCACATGTGCGCCTTCCAGCTCGGACTGTACGCTCTCGGACTTCACAATTGCGTCAGCCCGAACTGGCTGAGCCGCACCTACTCGAGCCACGTGAGCTGGATCACCGGACAGGCCATGGAGATCGGGGCACCTGCCATTTGGTTCCTGATCGACAGCTGGGTGGACCACTTGACGCCAGCCGAGGCCGTCAGTATTGCCGATAAGAGCTCTCGCGGCAGTGATCCTAACATGGTGAAGGCTGCCGCGGAGCTCGCTCTCTCGTGTCTGCCGTACGCGCCGTCGCTCAATCCGAATGAGATTCAGAGGGCGATCTTGCAGGTGGGTATTGTATTCGACTGGGTGAATGAAAAACCATCTGATTTCGAAAACAATCCCTGTCATTGTCGTTGTTTCAGTGCAAGGAGCAGAGCGACGTCATGCTTGAGAAGGCCTGCATCACCGTGGAAAACACGGCCAAGGACTCTGGTGGCGTGTACCCGGAGGTATTGTTCCAAGTGGCGAAGTATTGGTACGAGCTCTACCTGAGGAATACGCCCGGGGGCGAGACGATGGACGAGATCCCGCACGAGTCGCTGACGCTGGACGCCAACGGAGCGCTGATCGTCGATCCGGGCTCGGTGGACCTGAGTATGTCGGCGGGCCAGATGATGCCCGGCCAGGCGCAGGCAGTCGTCGTTACGACCGCCCATCCTCAGCCCCCGCCACAGCCCTACGCCCACCCGGCAATAACGACGCTCGCTCCCCTGGGTAAGGATATCTATCACGCACGCTATCCCCCTGCCTGACAGTTCTGCAAAATTAATTTTTCTAAAAGTTCCCATCATTTCAGAGATGGGAATGCCATACACGGTCAGCCCGTACCACGGCTTCGTCCACCATCCGCATCACCCGCACCACGCTTACCAGTCGCACCAGGTCTACGCAGCGGCGGTAGCGGCGGCTGGTGGCCCGATGCCCCCGCACCGAGTGGGCATGCCGTCCCAGCCGGCGCCCATGCCCATGTACCACCATCCGTTCCAGCCGCCGCAGGCCCACCCGATGCAGCCGCATCCTCAGCTGCCGCTACCCCATCACCCGCAGCAGCCGGCCCAGGCTGCGCAGTCGGTCGTGCCGCCGCCGCCGTACTACGGGCCACCCCAGCCGCCCACGGCCTGTACTACCGTCAATGTGCACGCGCCTCCGCCCCCGCCGCCCGGCACCCAGCACATGTTTGCCATGCAGCAGCCGGTGCCCGTCAATGTGAGAACTCGGTTCACTTGTTTTGTTTTTGCCTAGTATTGCGACGAGTTTGTTGAATAATTTTGTTTTCTCATCAGGTACAGGCCAGGCCTATCCCGGGACAGAACGGACTGCCCGGTCCTCCGTCTATGATGCAAGCGCAGCCGATCATGTCAGCCGTCCGTACACAGCCACAGGTACAGGTGATTTCTCATTAATTAACATTGTGTGCAAATTGTAAGAAAAAATAAAAATAAAAAATAACCGACGTCGTCTGTGAAGCAGGTGCACCGACAGCACCAGTCGTACACGCCACAGCAGTATCGGGCTCTTGTCTCGGCCTACCGAGTGGGCATGCTGGCGCTGGACATGCTGTCGCGTCGCGTCCACGACGACCGTCCGCAAGCCAAGTACGCCCGCAATCCACCCTACGGCGAGGACATAAAGTGGCTGCTAAGGATCTCCAAGCGACTGGGCACCCAGTTTCTCCACCAGCTCTGCGTCACCGTCGTCAACAGCATCGTCAGCCCGTTCGTGCTGCACGACGTCGTACTCGAGGCGGCCTTCTACCTCTCCCGTAACAATCCCGCCCTCGTTTTACAGCAGCTCAGATCTGCCCTGCTGGCACCGCTCGTTCACAAATGTCAGCAGATGTGAGTTTCGCTCCATGGTCCATTAACGATGTTCATAGGATATCATACGGTTAGAGTATTGAGCTACAATAAATATGTTTTGATTACAGGTACATTCAGTGTTTGCATCAGAAATTGTATCACCTGATGACACCGGACTACGAGGACTTTGCGAGTATCGTTCGCGCAGCTAGGGCGGCCTTTCACATTACGCCGGAAGGCCACACGCAGTTCAAAGAATGGTTGCAGTCCATCAAAAGGTGATTTGACAAGTTTTCGAGATGACTTTCCGGTCGTAGTAGATTCGTCTTTTAATGAAAAAAAAAATACTTGCGATGCAGATCACAGTCGTGCAACAAGGAGCTATGGCACCAGATCAACCAGGCTTTGGCGCAGAGCAACAAATGACACAAAGCGGAACCATGGCTGGCGCACCGGTCGCAACAACAGCATCCCTTTGAAGATTCCAACTTTGGCGCATTGGCCTCTACTCCCAACGCCGCCGCATCACCGACAACAGCCAACGGTGTCCCAGACGATCCCACGGTCGAAGCATCAGTAGCAACAGTAGAGACGAGCAGCAACGCGAACGCTGGGGGTGAGCTGCCCGGCAATCCTGGCATGCTGAGGGAGGTCGAGATGCGCAGCAACTACTTCAGCAGGCGTCGCGACAACTGGAATTACAATCGCCGCCACACGACCGGCAACGTTGCCGAACACCAGGAAGCTGGACGCCCCGCGCTCAACCGCAGCCCCTCGCCCGAGGCCTTGCGAGCCGCGCACAGGAATATCCATTCTTCGATGATTTTATAATTATCATCTTCATTCTTTTCTTTTTTTTAATTAGTTAATCGTATTTTTTATGCGCTAAGCTCGTGTATTGTTGAAATAGTAGTGAATCTTTAGTGTCGGATCTTGAATATTCGGAGATGATTTTAAGACTGGGTAGTATATTTCTTCTTCTATAACTTTTTTTTGTCATTAGTGAATTTTTACTAAAACTGACCGTTTAAGTAGAGGCAAAATTATTTTTAATGCCAAGACAAAACACTAATCAGTGTATTCCATTTAATACATTTACAAAATGTTTCAACGAAACTGAGGATTTGGTTTCTTTTCACAATTTACTGCGGTTGTTTGTCTATCTATGTCTAGGTGTTAAAAAAGAAAAAAGAAAAAGAAAAAAGAAAAACAAAAAAAAAAAAAAAAAAATTAGAATAACATATTAGGTAATGTTTTTATGATTTCATAAAAGTAGATGAAAAATTACAATTATTTTGGCATCTAACGTTCTATTGATTGAACTCGATGGTATTGGTTTTAAAATTAATTGTGATCAAAATACTCTCTTTAATGAACATTTGATCTCGAAAGTTTAAAAAAAAAAAAAGTATAAGTACTGTAGTTTTGTGATTCATAGTTTCGCGTGTTTTAGTAAAATATTCACCTAAACATAGACTTTCACGTAGAGATTCAAGCCTCCATTCAAGATCCGCATATATTATACTAAGCGTTTAAATTATCTACTTATTCACGAATGCTAAGAAAATTTTTTCCAACAATCAATGAAAGGTTTGGTAAAAATAATCAACATTCAGTGGCTGTATGGATGAGAAATAATGTAGAGAAATCATGCGTGGATAAAATCGAAATAATCACTCGTACATCATTAATCATTGCATAAAAAGTAAAATATTAAACGAGAAACGAAATACAGAAGTAAATCCGATCGACACGTGAAAATATAGATAAAAAAAAAGTTTAAAAAATATATGTAACGGAAAAAAGATTTGTATGTCGTTTCTTCTTGTCATATCGCGCATCTAAAAATATGCTCTCATCGAATCGATTATCATTACTTTAGTTAGAACAAAGTGTTTTTTAGCTACAATTAGATAGGAAATTTCATTTCGAGACTCTAGATAGGATGAATTGTATCGCGTCTTGTTTCGCTTTTATGAACAAGTGACAGAAATGAAAAAAAAAAAAAAAGAATTTTAATATCGAAGTACAGTGTCTATTTATATATAAGAGTAAATAAATGCCGATACGCTTTTGGTTGGCAAGCGTATACAAAAAAAATAATAGTAATGAAATTCACTTAAGAGCATTAAAGTCCGTTTCTCCGCATCTCAACGTGTAAAATATTTCTTTTTTCCATGGCATCAACTTCTGTCTCCTGTCCAATTCCCCTTGTTTTCATAAATCTTTTTTTTCTTCTTCTTTCGATTTTTCGTTCCTTAAAACAGGATGACTTTGCGTATTTCCGAAATATATACATATAAAGCGATGAAAAAAAATATATATATATAAATACATATATACATGAAAAAAGATATTATATATAAATATAGGTATATTATGATATACACTTTAAACAATCGCAGCATATATTTCATTTTGTCATGAACGACAATCCATCGAAGAAAATGATCTCTGTAATTTTTTAATTAAAATTATTCAAAAAAATAAATAAAAAAATCTAAACAACATATCATCGGTTAAAGCCACCCGCCCCTTTGCCCTATTGCAAATTTGTCCTGGTATCATGAACACACCGAATCATATGATAATAAAATTTAAATCAAATCGTCACTATCATCAAAAAATTGAAAAATGATTTGAAAAATGGCTTATAGGGTTGAAATATCACAAATGGGCTCCACAATAGAAAACAAAGAAAATATTGAAAATCAAATGTATAATGAATTTATTATGATGCAGTTTTTCGTTCCTGTAAAATTGTATCAATTTTACTTCAAGAATATACGGTTGTTACGAAAGCATATTTATTCCATTTTTTCTTTTTGATCAAAGAATGCAAAAAGCTGTCATTTACCTGTGATGGTAGTCAAGTTTAGCACTAGTGAAGTTTTCAGCTTGTGAAAACGATTGTTATTCTTGAAAAAAAAAAAAGAAAAAAAAAAGATTTTTTTAAATGAAAAAAAAAATTTGTTTTCCAATCTAACTCTTTTCGATGAAAGATATTTTACGTGGAACAACGTTGCAAACATAACAGAAGTAAGAAATAGTAAAGAAAAATAGGGATAAATAATAAAACATTGATAATCTAAGAATAATTGTTATTGTTTTCTTAGTATTCGAAACACTGAACAGTGCCTCGTCAAAATCTTTGTGAACACATTAAATAAACTCGAAGCCGATAATGTTCGAGATTGAACATTGTTAGCTGTCTTGTAACCCGTATATTTAACCCGCCAGTGTTATATATAACAAAATTTAAACTTAATCGTGAATGATTCAAAAAAAAGAGAAGAAAAGTTAATCAAACAGAAAATTGCGCATGAGTAAGTGAAAAAGAAAAAGATTGTATAGTTGAAAGTTATCGTGTATTTAAATGGTAAAGAAGAGAAAAGGGACGCATATTTTTTGGGCCTTTACCTTTAAAGAATTCTGAAAAATAAACGAATGTGAAAGATTAGGCCCCTGCATGCGGCTTACGTGCTTTGCACCGAAGCGTGACATGTATACTTAGTCGTGCATGTTGTGAGAATCGACGTAACAGGTACGGAGGTTGAAAAATTTATCGGCTCTTTTTATATTTATGATTCCTTTCTTGAAAACTCCAATAGTTAAAACTTTATTTTATAACGTTTTTAGAAAGTTTCAAGTTCTGATAATCAAAATAACGTCAAACTTTCGATTTTTTTACATTAACAGAAAAGATAATTATGAAGTATACAGCCATGAATAGTTAGGACTAAACGAGAAGGATAGCAACGCAAGTTTAGAAATTGAAGCCATTCCGTGCCGTTTAAAAGTTGCCAATAATTCATAAAGTAATATATTAGGTGTTTAGAGCAAAACAAGTGTAATTAATAAAAATAAAAAATCTTGTTTCTGCAAGAGCAATACATTAGATGGCAAAAAATTCCCGCGACGCGAAATAATTCCACGCAGTAATTCTGGGTTGCATTATCGGATGCAAGAAATGTACTTGTGCATTGGGCAAATATTTGCCGTTGTACACATTTTCTTGTGTGAGTAATTGCGTTGATAAGTGTTTAGAATTTAATGTATGTATGCATTCATCGATAGCAAAAGTAAATTAATTTAGAAATTGACTTGAAAAAACTCGTGTCTAAATATTTGTTGAACTAAAGTCACATCGATCTCATATCATTAATTTTAAAGTCCTAGCATTTGTCAAATTAATTGAAGAAAAAGAAAAGAAAAATTGAGAAAACTGTGCTGCGAGTTTTTTATCAGCAAAGTGCCGATCAACGTCAATGTTAGTAGCACTTCACGAAGGATAAATCGAAGAGGTCTAATTTTCGTCACCGCATCGATTTCGCAATATAGAAAAAAAAAATAAGTAACGAAATATTTCATTTTTACATTATCATAGCGTGTCTAAGTGTTGTTACGCTAAAAATGTAAGGTATTATTATACCTAGGCTTCTTTCATCTGCGTAAGATTAAAGAAAATTTCCCAGTTATCGTAAAAGTTGTCCGTATTATAACCTAGATCATTACCTATTAGCCTAACTATTCTAGTATGCATCCAGTAAAAACGAGTATGCGAAGTCGAAGCACAATGAGTTTCATTTTTCTTGCCTTGGCAGGGCAATGTCGCGTCCCTGAATTTATTTCCATTGACACTAAGTCTCAAATCATAAACAATCTTGAATAAAAATCGTAGACAACTTGACAGTATTTTAAGCATACCATATTTAAAAAGACCATTTGTAACAATAAGTATTACAAATTAAAAAAAGGACAAAATAATTTTCTGAGCGTCAAGAGACTGAACTAACTACTTACTTTTTAGAGTTTTTACGCTCGTTACAAATATTTCTATCAATCAAGCAATGATTTATTTTTCTGATGCATCTAGACAATGACGTTAAATGTAACAAACAAGAGTCTTGTAAGCCTATCTAATCTTTGCAATCTCAATATCAAATAGTAATTGTGCGAGGAAGTATGGAAGCTGTTGTAGTTGTTGCACAAGATTAAAAATTCAATTCATTGCGCTTCGATAAGAAAAGTTTTTAAAAATATGTAAGTAATACATTATGAGCGTGTGATGCTTGTGCGTCGTTATGTTGATGGAGATATCGCGTACCATTATTAAATTGTGAAACAGGGCTTTTACGTGTTTTTAAAAAAATATGTAAAATAAGAAAGCGTGTTTATTCGTTGGCACACAAACGCTCGCTCGAATATTCGCAAGTGAAAAAATGATACTTATGAAGAAAGAGATAATATGCCAATCATGTGTGAAAACTATGTAGCTAACGATCATGAAAATACGATCAAACTAAGAAGAAATTTTAATTAACTCGCATTTCTACTCACTCCTCTTTATAAAAATTGAGGGAACAAAAAGGAAACTGTCGGTAGAGAATCGCCGTTTTCCGCAGTCCTTTTAATTTCCTCGTGCGATCAGTCAAAAGGGAAGTAAAAAGAAAACAGATAAATGAAAAATAATAGAAATCTAATGATTGACGCGTTAAAAGTAATAAGGCGAGAAGATAATATATTGTCTATTTTTGCACATGGTCCGAGAAAAAAAAAAAAAAAAAAAAAATTAAGAAATAATAAAATGACAAAAGGAGCGACGGAGAACCGTTCGTTCCCTTATTTCCAAAATAAACGGCAGGCGAATGAAAACCGGCCGTTCGAGTTTAGAGAGATTTATCGGCGTAGTAAGCTAAAGAAATGTGGATGAGTAAGAGAATTGAAAAAAATATATTTGTGTGGAAACGCGAGGTTTCTCATCGCACGCGGCGCACGCAGAATATCAAAAAGACATTGGCTCTCCGGCCAACGTCGCGCGAGCGGGAAAAACAAGCCATCAAGTACGCGACGATGAGATCAAAGTGTCGCAAATTCACGTGCGCACGTGAGCGTGAAACGTTTCGATGCGCGCGGGTAGGTACTTGTGTGTGAATTGTAATGGGTAATACGCGAGGTTGTGCGTATAGGCGCGAAGGTTAAGTGGAAAAAAGCCAATCAAGTGCGCGAGGGACGCACGATTCGATGTACGCACGGCCGCGTTGATTGCCAGTGTCTTTTACCGGTTTGATCTCAATCGTCGGACTGTAGTATCGGTAATAATATTTTTACTTTCGCAATGGATCGCTTTAGGCGTTCTTTTTTAGCCTCGTTTCTACCCCTATTAATTTTCTGGGACATTCTTTCGATCGACTGTAACCAGTAGCCGACAACGTCACTTGTGCATTATGCATTTCTGAACAAAAAGTCTTGATTATCAACCAAAGGAAAAACCAATTATTATAATCCTCATTTGGTATCTGTATCGCGTGATTGTTGTAAAAACCTACCTTATCAATTTATCTCCGATCTGTTGCGAAACTCAAGCGTATAGGCAAATTATGTTGGAAATTATTGCGAAATTCATGAGAATGTATTTTATTTGATGTAGCTCGTAAGACTTATCGAGGTTGAAAGAAGTTAGTGCGCAGTTTGCTATTGTTATCCTACGTAGAGTAATTTCTTACTGTTTTTTACAGGTGAACTCGGGTAAACCAGAGGGATGAAAATAAATCGATAATCGTTTGGGAACTTATTTTCTTTAGCTTTTAAAAATAATTTTCATGAGTTGCATACAATTTTTGCAAAAATTGAATTGTACTTGTTCTCCGTCAAACATTTTTACCTTGTGCAATGTTGTATAATAGGTGAATGTTCATGCTTTCTCTTGCTGAAACTGCCTTGAAAATAAGTCGATATAAAAATCTTCAATAAGCAATTGATGAATGACGCATAATACTTGCGACACTGATGTTTACAAGTACGTATTCTTTTAGAGGATTACAATTTTTTCCAAGCTCGAAGCAATCTTAACTAAAGATAATAGATACAAACAAGGAAACTTCGTTTCTTTCAAATTGGTTATCAGTTTATAGTACCCTGAAATTTTGTAAGACGGAATGGTCATTTATCAAAAGCGTTCGTTCATGTATTCTGATTATAAAAAACTTGTTGTCAAAGTAATTTATAATGAAAAAAAGTAACAGAAAATCTTTGTGATTACAAAGTGGTTTAATATTGAATTTACGTACAAACGCATTAATTTTATAACTGACGAAAAATCAAAACAGCCAATCAAACATATTTTTAAACGAAAACAATCAAAAATTTTCATTAATACTTGTTGTATCTCCAATTTTTGCAGCCGAAAGATATTCTGATTCATGAAATTCAAAGGTTCATTTGCAAGCTGCGTTGTGTAGATACATAAAGCAAGATTGTTTATTGACATTTAATAATAGCAATACTTATTACAGTATCAACAATACATCTTAATTATATGATTAACATTACGAATATTAATAATAAGTATAAGTACATAAAGTGTAAAAAGAGCAAAAAGTAAGTGGAAAACAATTTCGGAAAGATCTCATTGGTGAATATGCGGAACTTTGAAGCGAAAATACGTAATAGAAAAAAAATATACGGGAATTTGAGAACTCGTAACGACTTGGATATTGAACGACAGGCGAGGACAGTGCGATGTTTCTCCGAGTTCGCAATGTTATAGTGTAAAATTTTTCCCAACACGTGCGACATTCAAGTTTAAGTTTTGTATAAAAAAAATGTAGTTTACTCCCTCATTTCTATTATGTTTTCTGTTTAGGATACCTAAAGCCTTAGTAATTTATTATCAACTATTAACGATTGGCTAATAATAAATAATACTTTACTTTTCCATGCAGCTGCATTTATGAGTATTATTTATTGTGAGAACTACTGACACTAGACCATCCACATAATAAAAATATTTATAAATTCAACTGTATAAGTGTTTGTCTTCTCACACAACAAAAGTAAATTTAGGAGTCGCCACAGCATAGTTTAGCTGATTGAATAAAAATCATTGACGAGTGTGTGTAAATAAACGACGATGACGCATGTACATTCATTAACACGAGAAAAAAAAAACAATTCCGCCAAAGTATTATATTTTTGTTAAAAAAAGCAAGGATTAGCCAGATCGAGTAAAAAAAAAAAAAAATACACGCAGCTAAACGAGGAAAAAAAACTTTGAATAATATGTAACAAGCGAGGACTGAAGAATTCTTGAGATTGTGATCAAATTAAATTGAAATACCAGAATATGGAAATTAAGCGACTTTGGAGACGATCGCACGGTGCTCCGCACCAACTGCGCGACCGAAAAAAAGTAAATTATGAGTGTGCATAAAAGAGATTATTAACTGTATCATAAAAAAAAAAATAATGAAACCAGTAAACTTAAATGCATGTCATTAAATTGTAAGACGTAATAGAAAAAATTAAGAAAAAAAAAACAGTAATAAGCTACAGAAGCCAAGTCGTTATTCGCCACGAGCGCGTCGCACATCGCGCGATCATTATTTATAAATAAAATGAGAGTGCCGCTATGTGCGTGTCGAAGTGTGTAAGTATATTTAGAGAAAAGCGTGCGATCATTGAGTAAACTAGATAAAATGCGAGAGTTAGCGAGAAATGAAAAAAAATATCGACAGACGCACTCGCGGTTGCGCGCAAGGATGTGCGAGTGCGCGATCAAGAAAAAAAAAATATATATATATATATTATATACATAACTATAAATATAAATATACATGTATGAAGAAAAAAATCGATGTTTGCTATGTGTTTTTTCCTCCGAATTTTTTCGACTTTGCGCGAGCGAGCACAATATACATGGTTATATATAATATCTTACACGACGAGGGCGGGATGGATGATGGATGGAAGAAAGAGAAAAAGTGGCAAATGAAAAATGATTATTTTGAAAAATACTAATAATGTTATCATTACTATAAGAATGTATTCAAACAATTCATGCAGAGATAAGTATGATGAATCGACGAGTCTTTCTGAGATAAAAATAGAAAAATAAAATAACCGGAAATCCACGCCGTGCGCAAATGTTTGTATCGCGAGATCATAAGCTGTTATTGTATCCCGTTCAAAAATAAATATAAAATAAAGTTATGTTACACTTATGCGATTATCATTATGACTATGACATAATAATATGATCTCATGAATATTGTGGAGTGAATCTGTTTATGAATCCGTCAATCGTCGATGTAATCAAATGTGTTCTAAGTGAATTTTAATAGATCACTTTAAACCATTAAGCTGTATTTATTATAACCATCCTTCATTCCTCCTATAATGCGTTCATTTTTAGTTATTACTATTTTTTATGAATTTTATTTTCAATATTAATTTTTAGCTTAGTATTTACGGAGCAACTTAAATCGTTTACTATCTTTGTGATGATCTTTGATGTAAGTATACATATATATAGTAAAACTATGTAATTTAGCCCCTATGTACTAAAACTGTCGTATGTATTACTTTTATACAAAAGCACAACCGTAAGAATAACATTGGTTATTATATCTATATGGGTGAAACCGTAAAGCACACCGATACCGTACTGTGGATCTTGTATATAGATATACTATCCAATGCTATTTGTGCACGTGATGCAGACTAATGAGATCATTTTATGTTTCCATAAAAGCGGGACACGTTCACACGTAACTAAAAAAAAAAAAAAAAGTTATTAATAGGAATTTCACTTTACTTGATTATCTATTAACTTGTACTAGCTAGTATATTTTAAATTATCTATTAAATTACTTAACAGTATGTCCAAAAAAAAAAGTTTATCGGTAGGAATTTAACTTCACTTGCTTCACTATTAACCAGCAGGGGACGGTGCCTGATCATATGTGGGCAAAAGCGGGAAATTTTTGCTATGCGGGACATTTTTTTTTTTTTTTTTTTTGGGGTGAGGAGGGGAAATGTTCAAAAGACTTCTCCGCCCTTCGGACCGGAGAGAGTGTCGGATTCACCCGTGTGCCGACCGACTAAAACTAATCTCCTCGTATGGGGACCAGTGCAAAGCACTATGCCCCCTAGAAGACTAGGGAACTAAGGGTGAGAAGGGGTGATGGAAAATAACGGAGAAATTTGGTGTCCAGCTCAATCTCAAAGAGATGAGCGGAGTAGCTCTTACGTGTCTGGGCGAAGCTCGAAGAGCTATGCGGGACATTTTTGCTATTGTGGGAGACAGCTAGAAGGATAGCTGCAAAGCGGGACTGTCCCACCCAAAGCGGGACGTTTGGTCCCCTTACAGCATACGTCAGTTTCTGTGTAGGCCTTCAGAGTACTTTATAAGTTCCATGTATTGTGTAATTCAAACTAAAGGAGTCTCTCTACTCTCATACCATTAGATTTGTAATAATTATTGGATTTGCCTATTAAAATCCAGTAATTAAGACTTACTATAATTTTAAAAAAGTGGTACTTGAATATGAGTTAGAAAAAAATTATTTCGTACAAATTGCTGCATTGCATACGTGCATAATTTAGAATAAAAAAAAAAATCCATACAAAATATCTTTCTCTTTCGTTTTTCATCCAACTCAAATTTTTAAAGTTTGTTTTATTCCTACGATGATTCCAGATAGAGGTACGTAGTAAGGTGCAACTGTTTATATACATATGAAAAATTTTACACTACTCTATACAAACAACTACATCAAACTTTTTACACATCAAATATGCTTGAAAATGTTTGACAGTGTCTCTGTCTTAAACTGTTTGAGAAATCAAATAAATTTTGGAACTTCAATACAGGGGCGGCAAAACCGCTATGGTCGGTGTGGTGCAACCACAGCTGAATTTTGAGTTAGTATGGAATTCCATACCTGAAAATTAGGAGACCACCGGT
>JAPYYV010001306.1:0-25009 GCA_030522625.1 Copidosoma aretas
CGGGTATCTTTTTTCACTGCTTTGTAAATTTCAATTGACAAAGTTTTTTCGCACACCAGCGATTTTTACTATAAAAAAGCGCGCAACTATAGCGCAATAAAGATGGAAGGGTCAATATAATAATTTGACTAATAGCAACAAATACCCATCAATTAAATATAATAATTTCCACAATAAAATAAATTTCGAGATTGTACATTATTTAATGAATGCAATAATACTGTCTGATATGTATAGTGAACCGACCGATAAATAATTTAAATAAACCAATTAATTTATTTTTCCGACCAAATCAAAGATAAAATAAAGTGACAATATTTTACAGGAAATAATAAGTTTAATTTTTAAAGTGTAAATTCACTACCATCTTGGTAAAATTACAAGTACGTTAGTAATTTTCAATGCTCACTCCATCTACCGATAAAAATACTATTTTAATAGTGAGATTACTTTTTTCAGTAGTAAGTCTGCAATTTCCACAGTAAATATACTGCATTAAACTCAGGTCGCTTTTTTACCTTCATTTAATGTAGTAATAGTCAACTGAAATTTTTTACAGTGTACGGCATACTGGTGCTGATTAAACTTAAACCTTAGAGAACATTAACTAAATAACCATATAGGGTCAATTATTACGCAAAAACATCTTCGAACTATACCTCTATAAGCCTCGAAAAACGTCTCATTAAAAAGAACTGTGAAAATTCTAAATTATTCTGGTATCTGGCCAAATTCTGAACAGAAATTTTTTGTACAACTTAAGTTATAAATCGCAGATTTCGTACGTCTCTACATCTGAGGAAGCTTTACGTAGTAAAGTTGGGCAACGAAGTAGTCCCGTGATTCGGCAAAGTCTTTACATTACGGCGTCAGTACCTGCAACATTACGATGCATGGACTCGAAAGCCGAGAATTCGTAGCTGGTTCGGGTTAAAGTGCAGGCCCACAGGCACCGTAATTAAAAGACCAAGACTGATATTCGTGGGTAACTTAGCCTTTGAATAGTATAGTGTTACGAAAAAGACAAGTGGGCTTACGTAAATCAAGCACCAAAAATTGCGAGAGGCAAGGGGACTTACGTAAATACAATATCTGTAATCGTTAGTGGTAAGGGGAGTAACGTAAATTAAGCATCCCAAACCGTAAGTGGCAAGAGGACTTACATAAATCAAGCACTTAAAACCGATAAAGGCAAGAGGACTTGAGTAAAATCAGCACATTAAAACGTGAGTGGTAAGGGAACCTACGTAAATCAAGCATTTTAAATCATTAGAAGTAAGAGGATCCACATAAATCAAGCACTACAAATAGCGAGAGGTAAGAAAACTCACAATAATCAAGCATATCTAACCGTGAGAAGCAAGAGGACTTACGTAAATTAAGCACCCTTAACTGTGAGAGGCAAGGTGCCTCACGTAAATCAAGCATGCGAAAGTCAATAAAGGCCTACTTCGTCCAAATTGTTGTTTTTAGGAATGGCTGAGTGTCAGCTGTTGTAATGCGAGGGATTTAGAAGTACATGGCATTAAAGAAATTATGATTCATGGTGTTAATTTATTCTATGATTATAGATAAAATATCACTTTTTTACTGTATTATGCATACATCAGGTTATAATTTCAACGCCACAAAAAATGTAAGAATCTTTATTATTATAGATGTAAAAGAGTTAATATAGTTTAAAATTACACGGTTTTATGTGTTTTTAGGATTTAGGTAACAGTTTCTACTATTTTAAATTATTTTTAAGGTTCGGGTGAAAAACTAACATGATGAATCAAAAAAACCAATTTGGTTTCAGCTACACAAAAACATACAGTACACTTGGTCTGATCGGAGGGATCTTAAATAGATTTTTTTTAGGAATAAAGTATAACTTTTTACTATTTCAAATATTTTTTAAAGTAAGAAAAACACGCTGACCTGGTATAGTAAAATAGATTACGGATGAGGCTCCAGCCTCATAAAAAAGAAATAATACATTTGCTCTGGTCTGATTACTCCCATAATGATTTTTTTAGGACGTATGTAGAAATGTCTAATATTTTCACTTTATTTTTGAGGTTAGAAGAGAATGCTGACGTTATAGGGCAAAGTAGGGTTCGCATTCAGTGTTGGCAATAAAAATAACATTTAATTTACTTAGTCCGGTCAATAGAACTTTTCATTGATTTTTTTGAGGTCCTGTGTAATTTTAATACCAACATTAGTGCAAAGATTAAGGCAAGATTGAATATGTTTTAGGAGTTTAGAAAAATTTCAAAAACCTCTACAATAAATAACGTGAATATAAAGATGATTGTAAAATAATTTATTATTTCAAAAACAATGTCCATTCCAGGCTTGAGGCAAAGACGCTCGATTGAACAAAGACTTACTCCGTACAAACCCTGAGGCCGCGACATGATCTACCAGTCTCTGTACTGATCGTCAACCCCTCTGACCTTGTGGAAATTTTCAGAAAAACGGGACAAGTAAGAGAATTTCAGGCGGTGTTTGACTTTGCTTATGATGGATGGGGCGTCGATTCTGTGTACTATCAAGATGCAGCACCTGTTGAGTACATACTGGCTCAATTAAGCTACACGGGAGGCATTAAGAGTTGCAGAAATAAAAACGTACGAACTTTCAAAGCTACGCTTTTTATGGCATGCCTTGGCGTTGGCGCTGGGGGTTAGCGAAGGAAAATCGTAACGCTGGCCGGAATTTGGTACTCGACCTCCCATAACAACAAACTCTATGTTGAAGGAGGCGGGTATTTAATTCCGGCCAGTGTGCTTCTGACTGGAATTTGATACCCGACCCCGCCGATACGAGAAAACCCATGCTAGAGGGGTTCGATATTAAACTCGGGCCAGTATAGGGCAGGATATATTTTGAACTTATATGGTAGAAGTTTTTAGTGCGCTTGCGGGAGAGCGACTTGGAGGGTTAGACATCTAGCTAGTGGAACGGATGGCTTGGTGCCGCAGGTGGCAGGCTCTTTAGATCACTGTTGCCACATATAATCGTTCAGCATTCCTGGCTGTGGCCCCATAGTACTGATATATTACCATTCCCGTACGAAGAGCAGCACGACTTAGATTTTAGGCTATATCTTTATAAAATCAAATACGAACATTTTAAAAATAATTTTGTTCGTGTAGAAAATAAGTACAGATGTGCCCTATTCACTTTAAAATAATTTCGAGACAACATCAACTTAAAAACCGAAAGCATGCTAAATCATCAAGAGCAAGTAAGATAGACCAAAAATACCCATTTTTACGGGTTTTCTATAGTACAGATATATATCAAGGCGAACTAATACAAAGGCTACGACCCTCTTTTGAACATAATTTTTAACTCCCATATTTTGGATATATGATAATAAAATGGTGATAAAAAGTGTCAAAAAAAATTTTAGCTCATAAAGAATATTTATATAAATGTGCCCAGACTATTTCGACATTATTCTATGGCAATGTAAGCTTTGTATAAAAGAAACACGCTGTATCTCGAGGGGAAATCCAAATAAAAAAAAAAAAAGTTTGTATGGGTTTCCTGTTGGAGAGGACAGATTCGTCTACGCTAATAAAGTAGTTAGTCAACACGATATTATTGGTTTGAACGATGTCGTTACTTCTGTGCTTGAATATGTTTTTGCTGTATGTATTACAAGAACAGTAGTTCTCTTGCAAAACTAGTCATTAAAAATATTGAATGAAAAAATTACTTTCAGAACCGGGTATTTTTGCCATGATGAATTACAAACTTTGTCAAAGACCAGGACTATCAAGGTAATAAATTATTTTAAAAAATTGTCCAATATTTCAGCAACCTCATATTGTCATCTTCGGGGCTACCTTTTAACAATTATAGTTGTACGAAGGATCGTTACATTATGCATACGTAAGCTTCATTTAAGACTAGAAAATGTATATAATTAAATGATGAAAACATGATTAAGTCAACAATTCTAATCAGTTATACATTCATTTTGATTTAAACCGTACAATGAGGATTCATTGATATCACACAACCAACATAGCACACATTGTTTCCTAAATGTTTCTAAAACGTTTAATTTAAAACTTACAAATGTTTCTTCCAAGAGCTTAAAAACGTTTCGTAAAGGTCTTCAAAACCGTGCAATGTCAGTTTCTGAGCTCAGCATAAGTTTGAAAAACGTTTCGGAAACGTTTCTAAAACGTAACCAAATTTTGTGCAAATTTAGGAGAAATATACATTTTTTTACTATCTTGGCAATATCTTAATTCACAAATAATGACAACAATAAGAGTAAAAATCAAACAATTGGAAAAAAAACGCCGGGCCTGAGATATAAACCAGGTCCGATAGGATAGGACGCAAGTATCTTATCAACTTAACATGAGTGAATAAAATACAGCATAATACAAATCACGGCAATGTAAGGTACAAAACTAGTATTATTGTTTAGCATCTGTACAGCTAAATTATGGAAAAATAAATCTGGGTTTCGATAATTTACTTACTTTACTTGCATATTTAGAAAACTTTTTATCTTTTACAAATACTATTTTTCGTCTTACGTTCGCTCTTCGGATTCAATGCGACGTTTCGCTTTCATATTAAGTTAAAATTTAATGTAGATATCATATGTAATGATATGTTAGTATATCGTAAAATTAAGGAAATATTTTAACGATTTGTATTTGTATAAAGGCAGTTGTAGGTACGGAAAACAAAAATAATGGTACCTGTACCTTACAAAAACCTTTTTTTCAGATAGAAGAAATCTCATCCAGTGTGGCTAAGTGGACAAGATATGCTCGCATTTCATCTTGGCAGTCCTAGTTCGTGTCCCGTCAAGGCGATTCGTTTCTTCATATTTTTTATTTTACTCTTATTGTTATTTTTTATGAATTTAGGTATTGCTGAAATGATGATAATTTATTTTTCTCCTAAATTTGCACTAAATTTAGGTATATTTCAGAAACATTCTAAAAACTTCTCTGTAACGTTTCATGTAAACTTATAATGAGCGTAGCAACGGACCTTTTACTGTTCAATGACATTTTGCAAAAGCTTCTAAGATATTTGAAAGAACGTTTTTAAATTTGAAATTAATTGTTTTAGAAACGATGTCTGCTATGTTCGAATCAACATCACTAATTCTCATGGATGTTTCAATTAAAGTTAAAGTTGAACTGGTTGTAATTTTCGACTTAAATAGGTTTTCATCTTTGCATTAGATAAATTGTTTAGTCTACCAGTGGCACTAATTTATCTATTATTTAATTATCCTTTGTACGACTGTAAGTTTTAAGAGGTTACCCTGAAAATGGCAATATGTGGTTGCATATTGGACAATTTTGTGAAATAATTTTTTAATAATAAAATAGTCCTGCTCTTTGACAAATTTTAATTATTAGCTGAAAATTATTTTATTATTTTCAGAAGCATAGTTTCTTCCGGCAGTCCCACGACTGCTTTATTTTTTTTTACTTATAAATTCAATTCCTCAAAAGTTTGATGCACTTTTTGCAGCAGGCCTGCGTCTCGAAAAGCTCGTTTAATTATTGCACAAAATTAAATTGTTACTGAAATTTGTCTCAGATTCTAACTCTAGTTTTAGCAAATGCTACGCAAGCGCTCAACAATATGTACCATTGCAAAAATGCATACCTTGCATTTGTAAATGTACACCAAATCCAGACCTTACATTTAAATTATTGAGCCAGCCTCAATGTTCGGAAGTATTCAAACGAGAAGAAATGTGTTTCGGTCCTTTAAAAAACACGCACTTTTGAGATAAACTTTGTCAAATCGATGTTTTACTATTCAAGGCAAACACTTTACTAGTTGAAACATTTATTATGCTGATTAAGCTGACAATGTTTTGCTGTCATTTTAATTTTAGGATATTGTATAATTACACTGTACATCTGTAGGATCATACATTTTTCTAGGCACAGAGCTTGTTAATGTATATGTTACGTACCAAACCCAAAATTTTACAGATCGAGATTTTTACAAACAATTTTGTACCAAGTCTGATGTGTACAGGTCAATGTGTATCAGGTCCCAATCTCTAGGCTGGGTACAATAAGTTTTCTTTTAAGTAAACTCCGTAACAGCTTGTTTCGTATCAAGCTTATTTATGAAATTTTTTATGATACACGCGTTATGAATACTATAAATATACGTTTTTCCTTGTATAAGTTATGTTTTTATTTGTTTACTTTAATATAATATATAGTCAATAAGGGACCCGATCTTAGATTTACATCAAGACGAAAAATTCACAGTTACTTGACGAACGCGGTCTCTCCTACCTCGCTAGTATTGTTACTATAAATATAGAAGCCAATATTATGAAAGTTTCATTCAAAACAAGTATATCCCCTATGAGTTTAAATAATAATTCTGATGTGATAGGTAATGAGGCGTTTTTTCATTCAAATAAAATCAAAATAATTCAAAAAAAAAATTTGCTAAATAAAGCGTCACCCTTTGCAAATAGTATTATCGAGAGTCTCCCTATGCAAGGTTCAAGGAGTTATGTATACCCTCCCGGACACCTCACTTTGAAAGTTAATGGGGTGTCGTGGTATGTAGCTACAAGCACTACCCGAACAGAATGACTGGTCAGTATATGCTTACATTTTAAGAGCATTTATTACTGCTTAAAGTCAAAGCCTGTTTTAAATACAAGTTACTCTGCCCTCTTAGCAACGAGACCGCAGAAAGTCTTGCGCTTACGTCAAAGCACTTTTTTGTTACAACGACACTGTTGACACCACCTGGACTTTATAACGAGTAACTATAGCCAGTGCGATAAGCAAATGAAATGATACTCCTAACTGACCACAGTTTTCAATTTTGAATAAATTGAATTTACCGTCATTTGCAAACAAATCAGTAGTTAGAGTTTTAACCTAATTATCAAAAAGTCATCGTTATCCTGTGAAAATCTTGAATCACACTTCCATATGTGATTCTTTGATCCCATCATCGAGACTTATCCTGGCCCATCATTGCCGTCAAAACGACTGCCTTAAACTTCGAGACATAAGTCGTAAAGATTAGTAAGCTCGAAACCAAAGCTAAATGAAGAAAATTCTTTGTGAAACAGTGCAAAAAGACACTACTGACTCTGCCATAGAAAGCAGCATACTATATAGCCGTTTTTTTCGCGACTATGAATTTTTGAGGCAGTAAAACCTATTTATTATGTTATTAAGTCTCTTATACTATCTGGTACTTCCTCCCTAACAGAAAAACCTGTCCTGAATGTACCTCATGTACTCAAACCGTACAAAATTATATTTTCTACGACTGTTTTTATTCCATTGCTTAAAAGGCTTGTATCATGTACATCCGTGACATCAATATCCATCAGCATTCTAAGATTCCACGTTGATAGACTACAATTTCTACATTTGTCATAAGTCGATTTGATTTTAAAATTATTAAGTTTTTTAATTCGTTTTTAAAAATATGAGCACGCAAGGGACCCTGCTTCGATATCAGGTCATTCTACTGTTTTAGAAGTATTCCTTTATGTGATTGCCTAGCTTTAGGGGTAGGGTTTCTTATATTATGAACCAAAAATGACAATTTAGTGCTCCGATACTACTGAATCAGATTCTACACCAATCTCTTGTGCCTCTAGCAGATAGTGGGATTCTGGTCACTTTCTACATCTTTAAGCTTTAGGTACAAGCCATTTCATAGATCCTTCTCGTAAGAGGCATTGTTTGTCAATTCTGAATCTTTTGTCGATGATTATGTATAAAAAACGACATTTATCTCTTGAGACCTTGATAAAAGTAGTTAAATTAAAGCAGTACATAAATCATTTAATATTTTACTGCCCTCACTGCAAAGTAAGTTAATTCATCACATACGTATCTGCTTCTCGGTGTGTGCTTGCACGAGCTCGCGTAATTATATACAATTCTCATCATACAGCAATGTAATCGCAACAACCTGTTATTTGAAGAAGCTTCCTCTCGTGGTAACGATCAATTGACCAGAGAATTCATAAAAACAAGACATTTTACACAAATGTACTAATCAATGCAAACTTCTGTTGAGTTATTTTACTGAATTATACGTAATAACTGTGATCCTTATTAAAATAGGAAGTTCTTCGTTACTATTAGCTGTAATATGGGTAAAACCATTCTAAATGTTTCTAAAACGATACTTATCTCAATTATACTACGAGGAATTCGAGAGTTCTGTCACCATATTTGTGACCAATATTCAGTTCAGAGCGTATAACATTGTGAAGTAGTTTGGTTCACCTCCAGCTGATTCAACTCGTTTTGGTTATGCCAAAAAAAACCATAATCAATAAAAACTTTGACAAGAGTTGTCACTAAGGGTCTGCTGATCAAGTTATATAACAATTATTATTTTGTTTTTATTAACTGCAATCTATATATTCATTGCAATTACTTTTCTATGAAGCAGATGAACTCGCATAAATATAACTTAAAAATGAATGTGAGTAGCAAACATTGTGTATTACGTCACGAGTCAAATGTAATTTTAAAATAGAGAGGGCTCCTATTCTCTGCATATTTTAATTTACAAATTCTGACACATTGATATGATAATTTTTTATTCAAACAACATTCCGCGACAGTTTGACCAAAAAAATTATTAGGGATTTATTTCATGTTATCAAATCAATGATTTAATTAACAAATTTTTAACATTATTCCAGCAACAGAAAATTAAAAAGATATTGACGTGAAAAAAATAACAGCTTTGTAGTGTCCTGCTCTCTGTGGCGGACTATATGGTTTTCTTTTTGTACTGTTTCCCAAAGCATTTTTTAAATTTGGCTTTGGTTGCGAGCATACTAATCTTGACTACTAATTTGTAATAGGTTAAGGCTGTCATGTTGACAATCACGATGCGCCAGTATATATCTCGATAATGGGATCAAAGAATCACATAGATGGATGTGTGATTCTAGCCTTTTACAGAATTACGCCCCATTATGAAATGAAGGTCAAAATTATAAATAAGAATATATTTGCAAATGACAGTGAATCTACTTCGTTAAAATGAAAAAGTGTAGCCAGTTAGAAGTCCCCATCGATATTTTTATTACACTGGCTGCAGTTATTCGTCTGGAGTCCGGACAGTGTAGACTATGTCGTTTCAAAAAGAAAGTTGGAAACTTCATGAGGGCACCTCAAAGGCGGAGGTTAGGATTAGTCAGAGCACACGGGTTGAATAGAATTAGCACGCATTGATTGACATTTCGAACACTATGTAAATTATTTTATATAAACTCTTATTGATGCGGAGGCAAATGAAAAATCGTGCTTTCCATTCAATTAACCACTGACGCTGGGGCGTTGCACGTTTTACAATAGGCTCTTGGCTCGATACAAACTTCATCCGTCGCGCCACACAATAGGGTTTACGAAACCAGTTTACATAGAAAAAATGCCACCGTAAGCCTCAGACTCTGTCAGAATACGCAGGTGCCATACATAGATATACCGAATACTGAGTGCAGGCATAAACGCGGGAAAACTAGCCCTTGAGGCAAGGTGCGTGCCTAGCGGTGGCGGGCCAGACGATATGGCGGAGATATCTCGAATACTACACTAAATACCTGTAGGCATTACGGCTCGTTATGAACTACAGGGGAGTCAGCGGGCTGGCTGGTGAAAGCGAAATGGCATCCACGAAGTGAAGACTTGTAGTGCACGCTGCAGGGCTTAAGCTGACAGGCCGGTTAGAGGGAGAACGCGCGGCGCAGATGGTGCTCGCCTGAATGGTCCCGCACGGTACCTGAGAAAACAGCTTTTTCTGGGTAGCATCGTGGGCGCCAGCTATCTTACTTAGAGGAGGACAGCTTTCAGGAACGGAGAGCCCGAGAAGGTCAGCTTTCCTAGGTCCACACAGGCTTGTTGCTCGGTGTTTCACTCGACAGAGGGCAGCCCCTCGGATCGTATCGCAAGGCTTTCTCTTATTCGCCAGAAAGAATAGACCGTTGTCAACGGTACGTGGCACGCCGCTCTTTTTACTCGCGCAGGCTTTAACCAAGACCGTTACAAAGATAGTCTACCCAGCGGTACCTATCGATCGCTCGCTTGCTGAATTGCAACTGCCTTTCTCCTTCTGTCACATCCCCCCCTCCCTCGCCAATTAGGCCCCCCCCCCCCCTCCTTTCTCTTTCCCCTATCTCCCTCTTTTCCCATTCTTTCCTAGCCATCCCAGACCCTCTTGCTCTCTCTTTTTCTGACGCCAAGCGAGCCGCCAACATGCTGCCCGCCTATCCACCGCAGGTAAATATTGTATTGCCTTTCCTTTTATTTGGTGATGTAGTGCTTGTCTTTCTCTTCCATAAGCAGTGGACAGAGACGGGACACATATCTACGAAGAACACAGGTGGCAGTTTTAACGGTGACAACACGCATAAGGTCGTCTGGACCCAGGTGGACTTCAACAACGCAAGCCAAGGGCCACTTGGAGGGGTGTATCGCTCATTACGTATTAGCACTCTAATGCCTACGGCTCGATTATCGGTAGGTGTTCTTAGTTTGCTGCGTTCCTGTAGCTGTTGCAAGTACTCGTCAGATCAACGTTTCCAGAAAACGTTCTTTAACCTTTGAACCAGCTGGAATCACTGAAGACAATTCTCCGTCGAATCAGGTTGATTGTTATCTGGGACACGGATGAAAGCTTTCCTTATCAGGAAGTGCGCTGGGGTTAGGGCTTGCAAATCGTTTGATTTTGCACTTAGTGGGGTCAGGGGGCGAGAGTTGAAGCACGACATGATCTCCGTCAGAAGAGTATACAGTTTCTCAAAGGTAAGGACGTTATCCTAGCTTCCCACAGGCCCCCACAACGCAGTGAACTTGGGGAATAAAGAACTATGCATTGCCATCGTTGGCCAGCGTCTCAGTGGACGTCCCATAAAAGTCTGACGCTCTCTGAAACATAGCTTTCAGGTCTTTGTCTGCTCCATGAAATGTAGTAGGGTTATCACTGAAAATTTTCTGACAGCGTCCTTTTCGACTCACGAATCAACGGAAGGCCGAAATGAAGCTGATGAATGTGAGGTCACTTACAAGCTTTACCTGTACGGCCCTAGTGGCAAAGCACATAAAGAGGACTATATATCCTTTGGAATTTCCGTTTCCTCTGTCCCTGCTGGGTCGCACTAATATAGGGCTCGCATAATATAAACCCGCTTTCTGAAATGCCCGAGCTGCTGTTATTCGATCAGCGGGTAAATTCTCCATAATCTAATGGATAAGGCGCGGCTTCGCCTTTCACACGTGATACAGTTACGAACTTCAGTATTGACTGGCCGATTCCTTCCTGTAATCCAGGCCACCTGAAGAATGGCCTGATATAATCGGGGGGTGTTTTCTATCAGGGGGTAGGTTCGCGTGCTCGAGGCACCCCCCCCCCCCCGCCTGCAAGGATTCCCAGATCCCGATAGTAAATGGGATACAGTTTGCTTAAACAATGGGCCTTGGGCAGGCAATCGTGGCGTGACAGGGCTGTTATCTTCGATTTAAAAAAATGAGCTTATGATAGCTGAATGTCTATATCTCGGGCCTGAGTGAGCTCCGCTGTTGATAAGAACGGTGGTAGGGCAGGAACAGTAGATTTCTGGAGTCGAAACAGTTTTAGAGGTCGCACGAAGTATGCCAAGACTCGAATCAGCCGTAAAGGTGGAGAACTAAGTAGGAATCTCGAGTTCAGGAGCTGATGGAATGATTGGCCACGTGATCAGCACGCGTACCTGGCCTGATTTAGGGAGCCAGTGCTCTCTGCCCCGGAGAAGCCAAGCGGGACCATGCCACCATAGGTAGAAATGAGTTAGCTTTGTGGGCTTACAACTTCGTGAAGCTACGTCTGCGGGCTTCTCTTTCGATGGCACGTGAGCCCAAGTCACGCTGGGCGTTACGTCTGTATGTACGCGACTCTGTTAGCTATGAAAGTTTTTCATTGACGTAGATGTTTGTATAGACAGTCTAAGACTATCCGGCTGTCTGTCCAGGCAAAAACCTTTATCTGCTGAAAGAGTCAGGACTTCTGAAGATGTTGGATAAACGAGACGAGTAGGCCAGCCGCACACAATTAAAAATTAAAAATGATGATAATCTTCACGGGCGCTACCCTGGTCTCGGACATAAGTAGATGGGTTTGGCATTGACCATTGCTAGTAGTGATTCTAAGTATGCTACGGCAGTAAAACTTTTTTTTATTATATAAGAGAAACCATGCAACTCGTATCTCAGCCCAGAAGAGGTACTTATCCACCTGGGTATGATTATATCAGTGAAGTTAGAGATAGAGCTGCTATAGATAAGCCACCTATTTTGCATCTCAGCCGAAACCAGCTCGTTCCATTCGCAGCAGAGGATACAGAGATCTTGCACTAAAATTTTTGCTTCAGCCATCATCGGAGATGGGTATCTGATGGTGGGTACCTGAAGGGATCGTATACCTGCGTGATTTTGGACAGTATATGGCGTCTTGTAACGTTCCCTGTCAGCAGTTCAGGTGGATTGACGTGAAACTTGAACTCGTCCCTTGATGGGTTCCACTACAGTCCTGGCGTTTTCACTGGTCGGTCTTCTCCGCAGCCTTTCACGCTTTCTTCGGTCTGAGCGTTTAAACCTTGCGGGTGCAGAAGGGGGTGATTAGCATCCCATTTATCTAACGTCATCCCAGCAGCTGCCAGGATCAAGATTAGTTTCGTTCCTCTTTTTAATGGCACCGATAAAGGATTCATCTCCCACACACAAGTTGTCCCTGTAAACGTTGCCCTTTCGGATCTGGGCCCTTAGAGAAAATCTGTAGCCCTTATCGTCAGCAAGCTGATGCAATGTACGTATTTTCAGGAATGGGGCACAGTTCATGCCGTACGTTACCGTAGCCATTCGATAATCGATGGGGTGATCATTCGGGACTGAAGACCATACGATTCGTTGTTGATCTCGATGAGTAGGATTTACCTATACTTGTCCTAATATTTTGATTATGTCAGATGTGAATGCGAACTGATATGTGCGCCAATTCAGCAGCAGAATTGACAAGTCGGTCTGCAGACGGGCCTCAGGGTGCAGGTAGTCGTTAAGATACTGGTTATGTGTTTTTCTAGACGCACGAAACCCTACGCAAACTTTCCAGCGATCATTTGGCCCAGTTACCACAGCCTGGTGAGGAAGGTACAAAGCTTGGGAATTATTGATCTCAACGAATGGGATACGGGTCATATAACCTTGGGCCTTATAGCATTCCAGAAATTCCTTGTATTGGCTGTACAACCATGGGTCTCCTGCTAGCCGGCGGTGTATACTTGATAGAGCTGCAATCGCTGCTTCCTTGGTATCTCTGCCGAGAGGAAGAATGCCTTTGCACGAATGTAACTGCACCATGTAGCGACCATCACTGTCTCGGGAAGAAGTAGCCTTAAATAGGCGTTCACAAGACTCATCCTCGAGTTTTGGGAGGGTGTGGATCCTCGGTAACTCTTCGACCTACCAAAACTTTTGTATCAGGTCACTGAGGTCATCCTTACAAGTAGCGTATAACGCTGGAAAGAGACCAACAGATGCAAATGCTACCCACCTTGCGGAATCAGTATGAAAATATCTTAAGATGTCAGTGTTTTCAACTGTTAAATTGGTAGTCAGAGGTCTCTTCAAACCCGCTGTGAGCTAGCTGCCATATACATCTGCCCCTAAAATGAGGTCCACAGCTCGTTTTCGCATAAATGTCAAATCTGTGAGGTCAAGTCCAATTAGAAACAAAGGGGGTAGTTGAGGATGATCCCGTTCTGGAAGGTAAGAGGTGAGATATGGGAAAACCAAAGCTAAAGCGTCGATGTGAAATCCGGGAGAAACGATGAACTGTATCCTGACCGTCACAAGAGCCCTGGACACTGGGACTTTAAAGTCTCTGGCTCACTGTTCACTTACCTTTATAGGCTTTTTTGGTAAGTTCAGCAGTTGAACGAGGGACCCCGTCACAAAGGAACTTTCAGTTTCCTAATCCAACCAGGCCCTTGCCCTTGAGCTGCGTCCATGAGGCCCAATGACGTATACCTGAGCAATAGCGAGGACCACTGAAGAGTTTGATCGTGGGAGGCTTGCCGTAAAGCTATTAACCTTGAACTCAGGGGTTCTTTTAGTGGAATAGAGAGGGTTCTTATCTTATATGGCCGATTAGAAACAAAATGTTTGGGAGGGTCCTTAGGGAGAAGCGTGTGATGCTTTTCCTTGCACGTTAGACATCGCACTAAGGACTAACATGCTTCGAAATAGTGAATACCCAAACAATTAAAACTCAGTCCTAACTGACGTGCATCGTTTTTTCGCTCAATGACCGATCTTGATTTAAACTTAGGGACTTCCAAATCGGGTGAATACTGGAGCAGACGGGACAACTCGGATTATAAGTTCTGCTAGCTTTCTGAGAGAAATTCACTTTACGGGGACTGATGCCGAGCTTACGACCAGAATTAGTCTTACTTTCAGGACCTAAATTCGTACCTAACATAGACAGTCCTTGGACACGATTTTCCAAAAAATCGACGAACCTTGAGAAAGTAGAAAACCGATCTATGTTTCTTGATAAATCACTGCCAGCCTTGAATACTCTCAGGCGATCCGTTATGTTAAGGTTCAGTTCCGAGGCTTTACGTGAAACGGGATCCAACCGATTGGAAAGAAGATGAACTAGCCATACATCCCAGTGTTTCACCGACATTTTCGGATTTTCTAAGGCTCTTACAATGCATTGAGCTTCATTAATGGAGGAGCGCAAGCTGGCGGTGGTCTCGCGATTCAAACATGATATTGCATTCAAAGCGTTCAAGAGGTTGTTTATGGTTAGGCACGGATTGCAGAAGCGTTTCTGAAAGGTTCTAAGTCGGAGCATAGTTGTCCCATTTAAGTGCCACGTCGTTTACGAGATAGGCGATAACTCCCGTGAGGCATGATTTAAGGTATTGTAAATTATTCACGTCAGGTGTATATGAAATATCATATACGAGAGAGACGAACAGCCCCGAGAAGCTCTCCCAATCTTTGTACTTCCCAGAAAAGGTAGGTAGGGCTAACTTAGGCAGCCTTGCTAATTAAGGATCTATAGTCACCAATACGTTTGGATCACTCCGAGAGGGTCGCTCCTGACCATCGGCTTTCTTCAGATCAGTGAGGATAGTCAATAAATTGCCAAGAAAGCCTCGGGACTGAGCTTGCTGCAGGTCAAACCTGTTAGTAGTGATGTATGGGTCGGACTCGATTTCGTCGCGAACAACAATGTCTGCATAGGCAGAAGTTTGCCTTGGACTGTAAAGTGTTGATTTGACATAGTTTACCGGAAAAGTGCATATTTTTCAAACGATACACACACATTTTTTTTTCGTTTGCATACTTTGAAACATTGAGCATTGCTCATTTATTTAAATATAAGGCTCGAATACAGTATACATTTAAAAATACAAGGTATGCATCTTTGCAGTGAGACATAACGTTGAGAACTTGCGTAGCATTTGCTAAAATTCGATTAAGCATATGACACGAATTCGGCTCAGACTTTGATTTAATGCAATAAGTAAATGAGCTTTTTGAAACGCGGGCCTGCTGCAAAAAGTGTATCCAACTTTCGAGAAGTTTCATGTATGAGTAAAAATTTTTAACTTTTTTAATTCTCTAATTCTAAATGCTTCTCGTGAAGCTAAATCGAGTCGGTATGTACTCAACAGGCACTGCATCTCAGAATGACACGGAATCAATGCCCCATATATTACAAGTGAAGTAAGCCACAGCCTAAGATTCGCTCGCTTGTCCTGTTTTCCCGAAAATTTTTGCATGGACAGAGAAGAAAAAGATGCTTTCATTTTACGAATGATCAACACAGACTCTGGTGGATCATGTGGCAGCATTAAGGTTCATAAGAAGTAAGTCTCTGTTTAATTAAGCGTGTTTGCCTTAATCCTAGTACGGACATTGTTTCTAAAATAATAATTCATTTCAAAAAGATCTTCACATTCAAGTGAATCATTGTACAGTTTTAAAAAAAAAATTCCAATACTCCCGAAATATATCCAACGTTGTCTCAAAGTGTAAAAGTATTTGATCCTTTGCACTAATGTTGGTGGTTAAATGACATAGGACCACAAACAAAAGTGATGAAAGGTTCTATTGCCCAGACCAGGTATATTAAGTGTTTTTTAGGTCGCTGACACTAAATCTGAAACCTACTCCACCGTCTAATGTCAGCATATTCTCCTAACCTTAAAAATAAATTCAAAATAGTAGGAATTTCTACATTTGTCTTTAAAATATCGTTCGAGAGTATTCTGACCAGAGAAAGTGTATTATATGTTTTTTATGTTGATAGAACCGAGCCTGTATGCTATTTTATCTGCTAAGGGCAGCGTATTTTTCTAAATTAAAAAAATGTGTAAAAATAGTTATAAATTTTTATTTTTATTCTTAAATAACTTGTTGAAATATCCCTTGTATTAGACCAAGTTTATCGTAGGTTTTTGAGTAGCTAAGACAGAATTTGTTTTTTTTTGTTGCTTCATCACGTCATAATACAGTATAAAGGTGCTACCCAAACTTTAATCCTACGATGAATTAACTTGATAAACTATCATTCTAAAATATGATAAACTTATAAGTTGAAATATATTTTTCTCATACATCAAAAAACTTAATAACTGCTAAGTCTTTATTAGTAAGGAATTTCTTGCACTACAGAAGCCTGCACTTAGCCACACCTAGGAATAATGACGTGAACGCAGTAGGCTCCCGTCTCTTTTGGGTTGCTTGATTTACATGAGTCACCTTGCCTCTCACGATTCGGGGTGGTTGATTCACATTAGTTCTCTTACTCCTTACGGTTTAATGTGCTTGATCCACGTAAGTCCCCTTGCCTCTTGCCGTTTGTGGTGCTTGATTCACGTAAGTCACCTTGCTTTCTTTGTAACACTATTCTCTACAATGGCCAAGTTACCTAATAATGTAAACTAAAGTCGTTTGATGATGCCTGTGATCCTGATCTTTTACCAGAACCAGCAACTAATAGGTGGGTCTCGAGTCCCTGCAACGTGATGTTTTATGTACTGACGCCGTACTTTAAAGACTTTAAAAATTCACGGGACTACTTTGTTGCCCACTGTCAGCACGTAGAGGTGACCCAGATGTCAACACAAGTACCAAATCTGTGTTTCAGAACTTAAGTGTCACAAAATAGTTTAGTTCAGAATTTTGCCAGAGATCAAAACAATCTAGAATTTTCACAGTTCTTTTTAATAAGAAGTTTGTCCAGGCCTATACAAGTATAGTTTAAAGAAGTTTTGATGTAATAGTTGACCTTATATAGTTGTTATAGTAAGATTTTTCGAGATTCAAGTTTAATTAGCAGCTGTTATCCGTACATAGAGTTATTAAGGCTTAAGCAAAATTAGTTATAGGTTGGGATTTCTACGCTAGAAGTTACCAGGTTATTAGTCATAGGTACCGAGTATGAAGAATCGTAATGATATATAGTTATACAGATCTGCATGGTTATAGAATCTATGTAAAATTTTTGTAATGAGTCAAAATAGATCACGAATTAGTGACATTAATAACATACAATACGTTAGGTCTGGTCGAAAAAATCTTTCATCGACTTTTTTAAAGAGTTTATGCGTAAATTCGAGCTATTTATACTTATTTTCTGAGTTTAGGAAGAAATGCTAATGTAATGAGGCGTTATAAGTTCTGAATTATGTTTCGTCTTAAACACTACACAATGCACTTGGTCTGGTGGGAGGAACATTTATTGTATTTTTTTTAAAGATTTATATCTAAATTTTGACTATCTTACTTAGTTCTTGATAATAGGAGGTACCGTCTTATGAGGCCTAATACCACACGGATTTAGTATTTGCTATCCAAAAAACATATAGTGCCGTTGGTCAAGTCAAATGAACCTTTATCGATGATTTCGTGGTCCTGCATTATCATAAAAATTTGTTACATTTTGGCATAGCTTTACAAAATGTCATGATTTGGCTTGGTGGCTTTTATTCATTAATGTTCTTTCTCGGTTTCATTAGCTTTGATATGGTTGGTAGTGGGCTTGATAATTTATGGATTGCAGTTTATGCGCTAGAATCTATCAAAAAATTTGTAAAATACCATGCTCTTACCCGCTTGTTAAGAGCGCATATTTTGACCGTCACCGCACTGGGATCTTGGATTTGTAATTGTTGATTAAATGACCCTAGTAAACTTCAATTGTAATTGTATAAATAAACTTGTTCGAAGATATTGTGAATAGTAACAAGTGCACGACTGTAAATATGTCAAAAAATATATTACAACTTTCGTGATGGATCTTGGCCCCAATAGCTAGCCTTTTGCGGCTGAGATTGTTTGTAGGTGCATTTGGCCGGATATGGTATGTGGCAGTGCGTTAACAAATAGCGTGATACGTTTTGATGGCCTGAACGTAGGTTACTTATTCTTGAACCTCTTCTAGGCGGAACACTCAGCCAGGTTAGCACTATCTGGTTTTTTTTTTTTTTTAGGGAAGTCCGAGACCTCGACTTCAGATATTTAGAGATCTATTTGATTACTCGGGTACTATAATAACGGTCTTTGAGTTATTTCTAAACAGTGAAAAAGTGGACTTTACCATACTTAGAGCCTGTTAAATTCTTTGGTCAAAGTTACCAATTGAGAAAAGTTTATTAGAGCTGGTAAATAAGTTCTAAAAATAATCATCCTTAGCCTGTGCCTTCTGATGAGAGTCGACTGGGATCTCTGAGTTAAACCCGAGGCCTTTAAGGTTAAGGATGCCCTCGGCAGGAATAGCCTTTAGTAACATGTCCTTTATCTCCTTATCTCCAAGACCTAATTTGGTCAAAACTGTGAGACTTGAGGTAAGGTAGTCGCTTAGAATAAGATTATTAGCCGCTTTTCTCTTAGGGTCTTCGCCAATGTATGAAACCCCTCTTTTAACCATCACGTCCTTATCTTACTCTTTTCTCTGTTTGTTACTTAAGTGGCAGATTGCGATCGTAAGATCTGAAAATAGATAAAGCACAAAACGTGGATAAGACACGGTTAATGACTTCAACCACTTATCTGCGCTTGCAAATCTCCCTTGGCATGGACTCTTGATATCATAGACTTGGCGTGGAATAATAAACTCTTTACCCTACCTCATACAGTTGGGACTCAGTGTAAAAGAAAAGCAAACCTTGGGAAACGTTGTAAGCAAACCAGATTCCCAGGTCTATTTGTAGTGTTGGTGGCTCGCACTTATAAGTTCAAACTGAACCGTACTACTTTATTATACAGTTGGAGAGATAAATATGGCAGTGCAACCACATGTAATGGTCAAATCATAAAAAGGAGGCACGCAAACGGGTCTGTTTCCTCTAAAGCCAAATATGTCCTTCTGATTTTTTACTTTAAGGCTTTGCTATAGGTAATAGATACGACTATGCAGTCGTAAAAACTCTTTTTTAAGAGCTTCACGTCTCTGTAATCCATCATAAATGGTCTTTAGATATGCAGCCACCGGGTGCTACGGATAAAATAAAGCCAACCGAATAGGCAGACAACGTGGCGTAAGTACCGAGCGAAGGTTCGTGGAAGTTTTTTTTTTTAACTGGGTCGGAGCTAAGAAGCTCTCAACTGCGGCATTATCGGGGAGGGGGGGTACTACAAATGAATATCTTTTAACAAGGAAATAAAGAGTAATGACTTGAATATAATAGAAAGTGACAGACTGTATATTTTACACTTTAAAGAGAATTGGTATAGTAAACCAAGTATTATAGGAGATTTAAGAGAAAATACTAAGATAAAAAATGTGAGAAACTGATCGTTGAAAATATTAGAAATATTGTAAAATCTGGACCCAAGGTAAAGCAGTAGATTCATTGTTTTAAATACATTAACGTAGCCTTGGAATTCATTAAATACGTACAATGCATAACGGCTATGTTGCCAATCATTCATGCAGCGGCGCATTTTGCTTGAGCAAAAAGTGGTCACTTTTAGCTACAAGATGTAACCTAATTTCAGATGTGTACAAATGATTAAGAATGGCATCAATTCAAAACCAAAGGCCTTTCGAAAATTTTACGTTTTGATAGGCCGTTGAGCGGAGTGTGTCCACATATGCGTATCGAACAGACACTCTATAAACATTTTGGTAACGATTTTTCTCAGGGACTAGGTATTACTCCCAGAGTTGTAGCTAGATTCCGTTAAGGCATGCCATGTGCAGTTAAGATTATAAAATGTCATAAAAACTGCTGTGGATTGAAATCTTATACTCGTGAACAACATGTTGACATATAAACGAGTCACATTGACAGGAATAATATTGATAATGATTAGGAATGATTTTGTCAAAATCTATTCTTGAGTGTTGATTTATATAGTAACATGTGTATCATATATGGATGATGACTCTTGCACCGCATGGTGCAGCCACAATGCGTTACCTTTAAAAACTTTTTTCATCCGTACTTGTTGTATGTAAGAAGATACTTGTGTAAACTCTTTTAAGACATTCGATGGTTACGGTAGAAAAGTTATTGGTGTAAAATCTTATGAAAGGTACCAACAAAAAAGAAAATAAAGAAGTGCCAGACTCTTAATTAAATTTAAATAAGATTGTCCAAAAATTTCCCCACCCTGGATACTCATTTTTTATAAGCTGTTTAAATTAACATATTTTATTATTTTTTCTAACAAATGTTTAGCTTTCTAGAAGGTAGTAGGGTGCTGCAACCGTAAAATAGTGTTTTTCCGAAAAAAGATTTTTCTGCCTTACTGTGAGCTCTGAAAAAGTAAAAAAAAATTTCAACGTTAGCCCGTGGGTAATAAAAACATGTATTTTCTTTTAATTTTTTGGATTATAATTAAAGACAGGAAAACTATAAGAAGTTTTTAATGATTTTTGAGAGTATTAAGGTCATATTTCGCTGAGATTAAAATGACGATGTTTGGTGTGTTTTTATCCGTTTTATCGAATGGAAGTAATATTTTTAGCATTTTTAGGCCGGAAAATTCTCAAAATATTAAAAAACCGTCTTTTTCCA
Organism: Copidosoma aretas; assembly: GCA_030522625.1. Lineage (NCBI taxonomy): Eukaryota > Metazoa > Arthropoda > Insecta > Hymenoptera > Encyrtidae > Copidosoma > Copidosoma aretas. The sequence goes on from JAPYYV010001306.1 coordinate 21,083, forward strand.
GATTTTCCAGGTTTTTGGAACAAAACCTCAAAATTTGATGGTTTATCAGGTAAAAAATTATTAAAAATTATTTCTGGATCATTGTAAAAACATCAAAGGTTCAAATTAATCCAGTAAAATTTTTGCATTTCTATAATGATATAAAATATTACAAATACACACACTGTTGGTCTGAGTGCTGTAAATATTTTTGTGTGTAAGGATGTCTGTTTCGTGTGTGTGTTGTTTTACAGTTTGAGATAGTAACGTATACACACACATAGACACGATACACACACACACACACATTCATACACACATGTAGCAACACAAAGATTTAAACTAAAAAAGGCCTACGGATGCTGCCGAAAAACATGAAAAATTTAAGATTTTTCTACAGACGAAAGCGAAAACATATGTTTTTCCAGCAGTTTGACCTGTTATCATTTCTACAATCAAAATAATTTTCTACAGGAATGCAAATCGAAGAATTGTGACTCTAATTTATTAGCATCGACATCGAAACTTGCTTGTAAGTTGTTAGAAACGGACCTCAAAGGTTTGACCTATACACATAAAATACTTACATCAGGGCCAACTGGTACCGACCGCACTATAAAATTCATGATTATAAGATGATTAGTAGATTCTGTAGTTACTTTGAGTATGTTTGACGAAATGAAAAAGGGTGGTTGTCGTTATGTGTAAGGAGATCTTATGCTCTCGCACTCAATGACGATAACTTAAGTTAAGGATTCGGTCGAAAAGTCAGCTCTTGACCGCATTACTGTTCTGTTTATTCGAGAGCAGCTATTTTGACGTTATAACACAGTGATTAATGCTTAGGATTGCTTAACGCTTACATTCTAGCGATTTGAGCACGCATTGATCTTGAAAGAATGTAATCGATTGTTAATTGTACACGTGCAAGAGTGTTCGGAGCAGCAGTATCGCAAACGTATACCAGTAATTGATGTTGCAATTCTGATCATACATGTTTTCCTGACTAACCGTTACAAAAAAGGAGATATGGTACAGTAATGGCTGTTGTAGTTACTGATGGCGAAATTATTAACAAATGATTAATAAAGTATTCCGGAATTCGAGGCATTAAAAATAAATTTATTTGAATGAGTTGACACAAAATGTTTACAGAATAAGGTTACATAAATTTAATTCTACATTCCAAGCATACAGTACACATATAAGTTTACACTCTTTGAATTTCTTATCAAGCAAGTACAAGTAGATGTATAAAAGTCGCTTGCATACATGGACGTATGCATGATATGCATGATCATTAAAGTAGGGAATAAAAAAAAAATGACACAGGATGTCGAAAAGGAACCAGATTACAAATAACTAGATTATATAAATTTAATGTCAGAAACGTTCAAGGTCAAAAAATTGGAGATAGAATTTTTATTCTAACAATTACATTATGTTCTGAAAAATATTCTGCTTAAGTTATTCTTTATACAGAAAACAATTGCCCATCAATTGAGCATTTTTTATGAGACAAATTAAATCCTAAGGCCAAAGTCTTGACCAAATAGGCCTTCATTGCAGTAAACCTCTATTAGCCACGGTTAATTATACATAGAATTATCCAGATGCAAGAATACTATAAATATTTTCATTTAATTACAGTCAAACAATAAAAACATCAACAGAAATTTGTTGGAAAAAATATAGTATTTTCAACGTAACATTTACTTTATACTAATTACTAGTATTTATCAAATAATTGTAATTGAATAAGGGGAGGAGGGGCCACAAAGTGGTAGATTCGACTTGTTTTTACTTAAAATGTAATATCTCAAGAACGGAAACAGATAGAGCAACCTTCTTCTCCCCATTATCTTCATAATTAAATAGAGATTTAGGAAAAAATAGAGAGAACGTAAAACAAAAATTCACCCTGCAAATTGTTGTTAAATTTTAATTTTTCAAATATCTACGACTGCAAACAGAAAAAACCGATTTTTTCTGTTTTTTGTATTTAATTTCGAAGAGAATCAAAGGAAATTATCTTCAAAGCCGAAAATAGAAACCTAACGTACAAATTTTTGAAAAACCTTTTTTTTAGATCACGTCCGAACGTTAACAGATGAAGAAGTCAAATTTTTGTTAGTTTACTTAATAATTCAACAGAAATTCGGAAAAAATTATGTGATCGCAAAAAAATGAGAACCTTGCCTGCAAATTTCCGTTAAAACTTATTTTTTGAAATATCTCCAGTAGTTAGACATGTAATTTGTAGTGATAAAGTAAGTGTAATATAATTTTTCGAAGAATATCCGTAAAAAACAAAATATTACGATAACCCCCTTAATTAAAAGATAGAAAAGGTATTAAACAAAAAAACAATTTTCTAACTGTTTGCGATCGTTAGATATTTAAAACATAAGGTTTAGCGGAAATTTACAGGTAAAGTACTCATTTCTTAGCCACCGTAGAATTTTTTCCTGAATCTTTATTGAATTATTAGGTAAATAAACATAAATATAATTTCTATATCGGTTAAAGTTCTTACAGGATCTAAGAAATAAAGGTTTATCGTAAATTTGTAGGTAAGGCTTCCATTTTTAGCCTTTACGATAATCTTTCTTGTTTATCTCCTAAATAAGAAACAAAATCGTGAAAAAATTCAAGTTAAACAACGATTTTTAGGTTAGGTTTTTTTTTTGCGTTCTTACTATTTTTTTCTGATTCTATATTTAATTAAGAAGAAATAAAAGCATCGCTCCATCTATTTTCGTTCTTGAGATATTAGTTTATAAGTAAAAAAAACGAAAATCTCTGACCGTGGGCCAGTGGGGTGGTAAGGGTTCGGAGGGGCGAGAAAACAAATAACAATTGTGCAAATCGGGTAACGATCTAGCAAATTTGCCAGTCGATTAAGAGAAAGGGCAATGAGCGGAGCAAAGATCTAAAATCCTTGTTACAATATATATATTCCGTTGTTTACCGATTTCGACTTTTTGGTCATCAACCAAAGTTAGTAACACGTGCCACCAGACACATTTTGTTTTCCCATTTAAATAACATGGGACTATTAAATTTCAACCTTGATTGATTTTTTTCAACACTTTAAGTATTTTTTTTGGATCATACCATTGAACTGCCTATCACTAAGACTTGATGAATTGATTTTTTCCAACTCAAAAAGGGCAAGTTCAAAAAAATCGATTTCAGCCATCAAAGTTCAAAGAACGAAAAATTCAAAAAATCAAATTTTTCTCGATTTCTCTTTTTAAGTTAGAAAAAAACAATTCATAAAGTCCAAGTGATACGCAATTCAATGGCATGATTCAAAAAACTAGAAGAAATACTTGAAGTAGTCAAACAACTCAAACAAGGTTGAAATTTAAAAATCCCATTCTATTCAAATAGAAAATCAAATTCTGTCTGGTGGCACGTGTTAACTCTAAAAAATTTTGGTTTTAGGCTATGAATTTTGATTTTTGGACACAACATACAGATTCTAGGGGGTAGATGTCCAAATAGTTAAAAATGGTAAATAACGGACACCTTAATACACACACATATATATATATATATAGTGATGAGAACTAAAAATCTTCTGCCCCATTCCCGCCCCATTCAGCTACCCCTTAAATCATGCGTGAATTCGTTATATTTTTACGTGTTTTGAGTGATCGTTATTTGTTCGTGCCCACCCTTAAACCCCCCCCCCCCTCTGGCCTCCCCTCAAAAAATCTTACGTGTTCTCCGTCATTTCACGTAAAATTCATTTTTCCAATTTTTTGTTGGCCCCTCCTCAGCGCCCATTAATCCCCCCTCCCCCCTCACGGCCACCCCTCATGAACTTAGAAAATTCTCAGGATTTGTCGACACCCCCCAAAAAATTAGAAATATTTTGGGATTTGTCGGCCCCCTCAGAGTCTTAGAAAATTTTCAGGATTTGTCGACCACCACCCCCCC
>JAPYYV010001307.1:0-26144 GCA_030522625.1 Copidosoma aretas
TCCCTGCTAGAATCGGTGGTGCTCTACCCTTGATACGCCTAGTTGCAGGCTTAAGTGCAACCAGTGCACTAGCGAATGGGATAGCAGGAATATTGAAAATTTTTAATGCAACTAATGCAGCTAAACAGCAACTGCAAGAGAGTCGAAGGCATAATAAATGGATAAAGGATATCGCTCTCGGGAAGGTCCTAATCTTAGACCATATAAAACAGGATTGGGAGTTTACTTAAAACCATATGCTAGGAAAAGTTTGAAAGAAAAATATCGATGATGTAATTTTACCCGATAGGTCTCCAACGAATGTTGATTTATTGAAATACGCTAACAAAATTTTAATCCCTGCTTTTCGTGGGGTGTTTATGCGAAATAACTAACCTGCCAACGGACCACGATATCATGAAACCGCCATAGTAAATCTTAATGATACAAATGGCCCTGGTACTCACTGGGTAGCATATCAAAAGCGTGGTAATCATGTCGTTTACTTTGACAGCTTTGGTAATCTGCAGCCACCTATCGATTTAATGATGTACCTTGGAGTTGGTAAAGTAAAATATAATTATGAAAAATATCAAGACTTTAATTCTTACTACTGCGGTTATTTGTGCTTAAGATTCCTATCAAAAAGTATAGAATGTGATGACATGGTTATAAATCATTTATTTGCCCTTAAGCAGTCATGATAGAAACATTAACACTAAGTCTGTCAGGTACTTCTTCTGTATTAGAAGCATAATATTTTCCGCCTATCAAATTATCGTCAAAATACAACTCCGTTCTTGGCTTGGTTGAACTTTTGACGTTTAATTCAATTTTCAATATAGACGAAAGCAATGATAAATTTTACGTGGGTGATCGAGAGGTATGGTAGTGTTATTAATAGGCAGCTACGGTATTCGAGATATTTAGTTATTTTCAGTAAACGTGTTACAACCAGACGATACTCTCATCAATATCAATCCAAACAGTAATACGCTTCGCAGCGTCATCACATGCAGTGAAATCATTGATTTTAAACCGAAAGATTCTATAGGACGATTGTTGGGTTTCACTGAACGAGTGCTCGAGAAAAACTTTACTCACCCCTCAGACTTACCCGTAGCTATTCTCAAAGTAAACGCATTACGGATTCAGTGCAATATCACTACTGGAGCGTACATAAACGGATCAAAAGATCACACGATTCACAAATTTTTTTCGCCTGTACCACCAGGATACAAGATTACCGAAGTTTCTTCTCAAATTATTTATTTACCGATTGTTGGACGTATTATTGATTGTATTCTACTACACATTGTCCATAAAACCATCATCTTAATGGGAATCGTATACAAATATAAAAGCTATATAAGCAGCTAATCATGCACACCAGCGATGAGTCAACAACGAAGAGTCAAACTGTCAACACATGAGCAGAGAAAACAGCAAACGCTTCAAAACGTTCAATTTCTAAAAAGTGTAGGATTAAAAATAAAAGGCCTTGGTGGAAGATAACTTGTGTGTTCTTATTCTGTTGCGTTGAACATGGAAGAGATTCTAAGCATTCAATCTCCTGTCACCTTTGACGAATCCATTGCGCACTGTGAGATTCATGCTCATCAACCATACGCATCTGCAACTTATAGTAATAGTGATGAAATCCGTATTGCAATTCAACATTAAGATTCATGTCTGCTACCATTTAGCAGTTACCTACACTTTTACGGGAAATTAGTTAAAGCAGATGATAATACAGAACCGACGAATACTCAATTGGTAAATAACGCCATCTGTTACTTATATGAAGAGATTAGATACGAAGTAAACGCTATAGAGATAGATAAGTGTAAAAATGTAGGTCTGACAACACTCATGAAAAATTGGTTAACTCTTACTCCTGATCAAGACATAATGAGTCAGAATGCAGGTTGAAAAGGCAATCACACTCTTAGTCTTACTAAGGATAGCTACTTTAGCGGCATATTACCTCTTAAAATGATATTAGGATTTGCTGAAGACTATCGTAATATTGTTGTCAATGTAAAACCCGAACTTATACTTACGAGATCAAGAAATGACCTAAATTCAGTTGTTTAACAAGGAATTCGCCCGGCTAATGATGCAGCTAGTGCGGTAGTTACTTGGAAAGAGTTTAGAATAGTAATATTGAAGCTTGATTGGCTCATGCCCTATGTTATTATGTTAGATTCTCATAAAATTCGTCTGCTAAATTATTTACAAAAAGATAAGTTTATATATATGAGTTTCCGAACATGGGAGCTCTATGATATCCACTATTACTCACAACATCGAAATATATATGGACAGTTAAAGTGCCTAATCCGTTGGAAAAGCCGCGCTATGTTATATCAGCCTTCCAAAGTAATTGCAAGAATCGGAAAGATGCTAATGTTAGCAAGTTCGATCACTGCAACATAGGAAATGTCAAACTTTACTTGAATTCGCATTATTATCCTTACGGTGATCTTCATCTCGATATAACGGGAAAACAATATGCATTGTCATATGAAATGTATGCTAATTTTCGGAATTCATATTACAGTAAAAATCGCGCACCTGTGTTGGATAGATATGGTTTTTTAAGCACCGCACCTTTTATTGTCATTGATTGCTCCAAGCAAAATGAGTCACTAAAGAATGATCCACTATATGTTCGTCTGGAATTTGAATCGCATGACAATTTTCCCGCTAACGCATCAGTCTATCGCTTGATTCTACACGATCGCATTGTTCAGTATAGTCCGATGAGTGGTGACGTCAAGAAACTTATGTGAGCTTATAAAAGTCGATGCATGGCGCTGCGAACATCATTTATCTTTCATCCGTCATAAAGAAAGGTCAGCAGAGCAGAGAAGAGAATAAACGACATCTAGTACAGGGGGAAAAATTTGAGAAGAGACACGCTGAAGAGTTGGCAGAAAAAAAGACGAAAGAAAAGGATAGTAAAAATTTTAAAATCTTCTAAATTGTTATGTCGCATAAACCGACAATAAGCAAATTCACCACTGATGTTAAGTATCAAAAACTTTCAACTAAGCATGATGATGATAGAAATAAGTCTTGGTTGAGAAATTTAACTGACAAGTTTTCAACGAATAAATCATCATTCCCCGAACGTTAAGGTTATAAAAAGTTGGAAAAATACAAATGGAATATGTGGTAGATATGCAAGGCTTTAAAAAGCCAGGCAATGATTATGTTCTCAAATAACTAGCCATTCCTCCTCTCAACACTGATGATTAGGCATTAGTATTCCTCTTTAAAGCACCCTTTGCGTGGCATAAATTGACACAGAAGTACAAACATAAAAATTTATATCTCGAACTTTGCTATCATGGACTAGCCTCGAATTCAAGTAATATCAAGTACACTGAGATCGGGAATGTCCTACGAGAGAATCTCAAAGATGCGTCCACAATTTTTGTAATTAAAGAACTAAAACAAAAGTGGCTTGAAATATTTGGATTTACAGTCACAATCACAGACAATCCACCGTTCGAGCTCCCGAGACAGGTCACCGCTTGTCCTCGTCACAATGGGGCCTGCAAGTCTATGTGTGCTTTGCACAATTTTAAGCGCGTAAAGAAGTCTTACTTTAACATGAAATGGGAAGATGTTAGTGATGAAGAGCTGTAAGCATACAGTAGCATCACTCCTGTATTCTGTCAGTCATTATGTGAGCTTATTGAAGAGGTAAAAATAATCGGATGTACCTCGCAAATAAGGGTGTTTGGTTGGGGTACTTATCAATTAACACCTTTTTAGACCTTTTCAGATTCATCAATCTTTTTAATGTAAGAGTGATATCCCTACATATGAGGGTATAGCTCAGCGGTAGAGCATTCGACTGCAAATCGAAAGGTCCTTGGTTCGAATCCAAGTGCCCTCTTAAAGTTTTTTTTTTTAGATGTAGCTATACATTTAAATGATTTGATGGTCCTGACAAGGACCGATTGTTTATGAGCTCTAATTTACCTTAGGCTACTCAAGTCGAGTAGCAAAGGTAGGAATGTCGTTTTTTAATGCATCGTTTTACAGTCTCCTCCAACATAGGTGATGTTGCAGCTCTTTCATCTAGTAGAAGTGACTTTGAGAAGTGCGGCGGTGATGGTGGTGGTGATAGTTGAGATGATGGGCTTGACCAACTGACGACGTCGATCTCCTCAACATGTGATCTAAGTGAGAAGCTAGACCCACCGACGACATCGATCTCCTTATATTGCTCCGACAGTTTTTCTTCTTTTTCCATCACTATTTGGTGTCCGCCGAAGATGCAGTCTTGTAGCCTTTGATTCGTCAAGAACTGCAAGAGCCCATCATTCCTTACAGATACAAGATTGCTGATGGAGAACTTGCGCTCGTCGTTGAAGTTGTTCATGTTACTGAATTAGATGGAATGAAAAAAATGTAAAAGCACCTTCCTTTTATAGACCAATTTATGATATACCACCTCTACATAGTAAGATAGAGCGGAGGAAGATTTTCAAATGGCTGATAATTTCCCCCTCGACTTGTCATATTGAAAGCATTAAATATCTCCCCTCTTCAATACATGTTTTTTGTAACTCATAATATAAATTAGTACAGTTAGCATCAGTCAAGTCATTCTTAATCTGACGATAGAACAAGTAAGATGGGGAAGCACAAGTGCCGTACTAATGATCAGCCTCAAACAGAAGGAGAAAAGCGTTGAAAACGGAATCGACGAAAAAGAAGAAAAATCACGAAATGGTTCCCATGGACCTGTAGGTTTGACAAGGAAGGAATGTTTTTGGCGTCCCAGACTTCGTTCTAAAAGTGCTTGTGACCGTGTCCGTATACGGCTTGATCAATTTTTCTAAAATAAAAAATCGGTCCTCGTTAGGACCACAGTTATCAACGTTATATCTACACTAATATTTACGCTCTATACTTTTTGAATAAAATTCAAGAACTTTTCGTTCTTTACGTTTTAAATATTTGTGGCTCTAAAAAGAGCCGATAGTTTTTGAGTCTATCCGTCTGCTTATTTGGTCTGTGTGCTAACGTCTATTTTCGTTGGCGACGCAAGGTCGACGCAAATTATTTTGCGTCGCTTTATCCTGGGTTTGTCGTCATCATCACTGTCGACGGAGATGACTTCGTATTTTTTATCGTCGTCTTCCTCATCGATGCAGTTGACGTCTGAGGCCTCCTCCTCGAACTCTCGAAGCTGCTGCCTGGCTTCTTCCAGCGGTAGTTCTAGTCCTGCCAAAAAAAAATCTTCTTCTAGGGGCAGGTTGTTGGCCCGCGCACAGATGTTGAATGCTATCTGGAACTCGATGGGCAGGCTAGGGAGTGGAGGATTCCTCCTTATTCTCTCGAGCTCCAGCTCGAATTTCTCCGTAAAAGAGTCCTCGGGAGAGCTCGGAGATTCTCTATGCTGTTGCTGTTCTGACATGGCGCGGCTTCCCGATGTCAAATAAGCCTAAGTGTGGTAAGTGCCCTCTTATATAAGTTTTCCCGTTGCTACTCCGATCATTACCCCCACCACGCTCATAACTACTCCAAAAATTACCACCACCGCGCTCACACTTACTCCAAAAGTTACATCCACCAGCACACACTGCGGAGTAGTAACTGGAAAGCTTGTATAAGGAGCTTTTCCGCACTCGCGTGTCATTTGTAACTCAGACGTCGCATAAGCTGACGAGGTTTTTCCCCGGGCCCCTCGGACGTCGCATAGACTGACGAGCTGGTGCTCCTCGTCGTCGCTCTTCACCGCTGCTTATTGCCATCGTCCATCGCTGCTGCCCACTGGCGCTGCTTCTCCTCGTTCACCGGTGCTGCTGCTCGTCGTCGTCGCTGTCCACCGCTACTGCCCACCGGTGCTGCTGCTTAAAGTCCACCGGTGCTGCTCATCGCCCACCGGGTGCTGCTTGACGTCATCATCATCATCATCATCATTAAGGTAAAGGAGGGTATAGTAAGACACTTTTTCGAGTGAGAAATTTTAAACGCTTGATTTCGATGTTATAAATTGTTAAAAAAAGGCGAAACATTTTTCAACAGAAAGTATAAGTTCTCAAGAGTTGGTTGAAAAAAAAAAGTTTGATTATTCGATTTTATGATTTGTACGGTTTTTTTAAAAAAAATATTTTAATGTGGGTGTAGTGGGACACACTGATTTTGGATGGAGGGTATACTTGGACATCAAAGGTGGTAGAAGTGGGACAGTATAAAAATTAATGTATTGGCTTAAAGTAAGCTGTCTTTTATTGTTTGTCCTGATGAGACATGACTCTTTTCTAGGAAAATTAGGAATACTGATACACAAATGACTTTCAAAATTTTTCTAATGAAAAAAATTTATAATTTCTCCTTTTTAATTTTAATATTACTTTGTAATAGTTCCACTTCACACTCTGTGAGTTTCATATTGACGTCCTCAAGTTCAGTGGTCAATTTTTGTATTTTCTCGTGAAGTACATTAGCATTTTCCTTGTGACTAGTTGCTTTTAATTCTTTTCTTAACTTTTTTATTGTTTCATTTACTGCCTTCTTCTTTTCCGAAAGCTTTTTCTTATTTTCTTGGAACGTTTTATTCAGAGATTGTTCTTTTTCTCGCATTTTTTAACTTTTTTCCTTTTCTTCCTTACATGTTAAAACAAGATTTTCTTTAAATTTCTTGACTTCTTCTTCATTCTGCAAGTAAACTAACATCTTGTCGACGACTGCAGCAATCGGTTTGTTATCATTGGGTTTCTTTTTTTCTGATATGTTAATGTTGGGTAAGGTCAAAACATCTTTTATACTTGTGGAATTCCTTTGAATCTCTAAAAATAAATGATTATTTGGAATTTGTGAGGCAGAATAAGAGTACTATGTTTTATTAGAAAGAACATAATGTACGGAAAGACAGTAATCACCTTCAATTTTTTCGTTACGAATTAAATTCAAACTTTTATCAACACTTTCATTAGAATTGTCTTCTGTATTATTTAAATTTTTTTGATTTATTAAGGAAGAGGCATTAAAATCCACTGAAAGTGAATTTTAGTATTTTAGAAAATATTGTATTATTTATAATTTTAATATTTCTTCATGAGTAAGTATTTGTGAAAAAAAAATACGTACTGTCAGTGTTACATGAGTGGGAGTCAACGATCTCAGAACTGTGAGTGGGACATTCAGAGGTGCTGGAACTGTCATCAACATTGTGTGTCATAGTCTGATAAGATGATAAATCAAGGATTGGCACAGTTTCGAGGTGGCCATTCTCGTTGTCCACGACACATTTAAACATTGACACTTCCATGTCATTTATCTGGTCACCTATGTTCTGATCTTCCACTGAATGACTATTTAAATAAATATCTTCATCAGTATTATTAGTATCAGAATCTGGCTGTGTAGGACTTAGTAAGTTCATGGCAGCAGCGGAAATGGTATTCTGGATAATATTGGGACTTGATTTACTAGATAAACAACTTCGGATATGATCGGTGCTTTTTTTACTAATACTAATGTTACTAATGATTTTTGGTACGCCTTTGGTTTGCTTACTAGGTACACTACCGTCAGTCTCACAAGGAGTAGGATCTTGAATGTGGAAGTTGGATCGTTGAGAGAATTCTGTTAATAAATAAAAGTAATAAGTATGGGATCGTTTTCTAATTTTTAAAAATGTTTCTTTTAAAGTTTTTATAATTAAATAAAATTGAAAAATAATCAAATTGTTGTATTATAAAATTTTACAATATTTATTAAAAACTTACCAGGTAGCGCTCTTCTTCTCATTTTTTGCCAAGTAAAAAAAAGATCTGTCTGCTCCACTTTTTCACTCCAGAATTCGTCATGCTCATGTAATTTAAATTGCTGTAGGATGTCAGGATTTACAATTTCCGATTCAACAATTCGCAAAAAAATTTTGGTGGCATCATCATCATCATCATCACTGGTAGTGGTAGAAGTTTGAGTCCCATTTTTCTTTTTTTTTTACTTCTTTATTCAAGAAATAATAATTCACTGAGTCGGGGTTGAACGGGTACAAGCCACATCTCACAAAGCCATTTTTTAAACCTTCAGAATAATCGCCTACTTTTAATGCCAAATCCAACACAGGGGGAAACATAGATTTTTTTAAATCAACCACGTCATTGTTGATTCTCCACTGCCTTAGAACACGCCTGTAATTGTCCTTAAGTGTGTGGAAAAGAGCAACATCAAGTAGCTGCAAAATATGAGTAGCGTTGGGGTACAATCCAACGAGCTCAATTTTTTTCTCCTAGCAGAATTGTAATAATTTCGTTGAGACGTGAGAGGAATGGTTATCCGCGTAAAGAATTACTGGAAATTCGATTTCACTTTGAACGAGCCATTTGTAAAATATGTTTTCCACATAACAGTAGAACGTGTCTGCAGTCATCCAGCCTCCGTCAGAATATGCAACACCCCAGCCTTTCGGCGCATTTTGTAGAATCTCTTTTTTTGGCGTTTTTTTTAAATCGAATAATATCATTGGAGGTGGCAACATGCCAGAGGCACTTGCTATAAATAAGACAGTGAGACAAGTCTTCTCATTTTTACCTACTGTTTGATACACCGATTTTGACCCTTTTTTTGTTAAAAATGTGTTGTCCTTTGGAACCAGCATGAATGAACTCTCATGTTAGTTGAAAATTCGATGTGGTTCTATCCCCATCAAATTTTTGGTATCCAGATACTTTTGAACCTGCGCAAACCAGGCTCTAATATTATCTTCACTCAACGTTGCTCTACTAGTGGTCAAATTCTGAGCTATTCGCTTACTCAAATTTGTATGTCTTGACATAAAAGCACGATACCAATCTTTGCCTGGTCTGCCATTTGAAAAAAGATTTTCTCTGTTACAAGATTTCAAGACTTCTGAACGTGATCTAATAGTTGATTTTTAGTAACTGGAAAGCCAATTTCACCACAGGTAATTATCCACTTTTCAATTTCAGTTTCTTCTTGTGATGTAAGAATTGTGGCATGTCCTTTCCTCGCTTGCAGTGGCGATTTATTTTTTATTTTAGTGTGCAAAGTGCTCTTGGGTACTCAAAATGCCTTTGCAGCTTCTCTGATAGTTTTGCCTCTCCCAACAGCATTCACAGCTTCTTGCATCGACTCCAATTGATCATTTATCTTAGTAATGGGTCGAGATTTTGACTTATTTTTTGATTTGTTGATCTTGCCTTTCCCATGTATCTCTTTTATTTCCCTTGTTTTTCCCTTATTTTTAATTCTAGTTTTTGCCATGATGACCGAATTGTTTTCTAAAACATTATTGAATTGGCAAATAAAGAAGAAAACAATTTGCTTTGAACAATTACAAGTGTAATCATGTATATTTTTAGGTTAGTTTTTACATTAGATACACTTACTCTAGAAAATCCACTTAATCAATCAAAGTTGCATCAGATTTCATAAATGTAATTATTTAGAGAAACACCGCTTCTACTAACATCGATCTTACTTCTGTAAATAATAATCAAAACAACGCACGTCCCACTACTGCCTCACTGCTCCAATGGTACGGTGTACTTGGACAGCAGAGCGAGTTCTCGTCCCGCTATTACCGACGTGTTATTTAAGTAGCGGGTGTACTTGGACACTTCAAATATAATAGATGCGGGATTATTTTTGGAAAAAATGTGAAAATTTGTTTGTCAACACTATATACGTAATCCCAATTACTATTCAATAGGTAAATACATTGTATACAAGTATTTTTTCCTTTTTACAATATGTTTGGTTTTGCTCGAGAATGCACTGAAACCATAACGATCACAGCGCTTGTTGGAGAGACGACATTGAATAATTATTTTTCAAATTTATTTAATAATAAAAATACGTAATATTGCATTTAGTTCGTCTTTCAAATGTTTAAAAATATTTAATTTATTTTTCTTTGGGTTTTCTCGAAATTCAAGCATGTAGAATTAAATTTTTTTGTAATGTCCTACTACACCCTCCACTTTTGTTACTGTCCCACTATATCCTTTACCTTACAGATTTTTTTTTTGACGCCTTGAAAGCAGAATACTTTTTCAATTTTGACGCCATAACGGCTGCCATTTTCATGCGTAAAGGCGAATTTTTTTTTCCCATGCCGAAACGGCAAACAACCGGCTCTTTCAAGAGCCACAAATTTAAAACGTAGGTCTATTACACTTACAAATTTCAAAGTAAAGAAAAAAATTTCCCCCCGGTCGGGCTTGAACCCCGGCCCTAGGCGTGACAATCAGGTAGGCTACCGTCTGTGCCACCGAGAGACCAGTAGCCCTTTGCACTAATAGCACTATTTCATAGTGCACTTTTTTTTAAATGGAAACAAGAGTGAGCTCTTGAATCTACACTTTAGGTCCGCGCTCTCGGCAGCCTGGAGAGGGTAAAAAATTTACGCCAGAATGGGGGTAAAAAAATGTATGCTGGGGCGGGTAAAATTTGCTTATCCAACAGTACGAGCTGGAGGGGTAAAAAAAGTACAGCAGTCTGGAGAGGGAAAAATCTGCTTGTCCAACAGCACGGTCTGGAGGGGAAAAAATTAGCATGAGCTGGAGGCGGTAAAAATTTACGCTCGCTGGTGGGGGTAAAAAGTGCTCGTCCAACAGCATAAGCTGGAGGGGGCAGGTAAGCTGGGACCAGCGTGAGTTGGCCAACTAACGCTGGTACCAGCATAGCTTACCTACTTAAATACCTTCAAAGATTTTGAATAAAGTTACCAAAGAGATTTTGAAAAATATGTGTGTAAAAAGTTAGGTGCTATTGTTTATATTAAATAGTGTGAAATGTATGAATAATGGTACGAAATTTTTTACACATCAAATATTTTCTTGAATTTCTGTGGTAACTTTATTCGAAATCATTTAATGAAGAATTCATCTTCGAAAAAGAGCAATCAAACAGATAACAAAAATCTTGGTTCACGATTATCAAATGTATTTTCATAGTTAACAACATCTGAACGAACAATATGCAAAACTAAAAAACAAAAATTTTGATCACGTAACCTACCTAGCCTTTGTATAGAATCAACTTCTTTGCTATTAAATGTCAACAGTTCAGTTGATAAATTATTCTGTAATAGATTCTATAAAGGGGTCATAAACAGCTTTAAACGATTTTGCAAGCAAATGCACGCTTTTAAAATTTTAATGATGGTGGGCAACGAAGTTTCAACACGTTTTCTTAAGAGCCACCAGGTACTTGTCATCTCACCAAAAGTACACTTGACAATTCTCCTAGCTATTGATTGCCTATAATTAAAAACTTGTTCCTATCTCGGGCCTTTTTGGAATCCTAGTACACCCTTGGTAGGAAAAATATCATTCAAAACTCGATCGTAAAGGCTTCCTTACGAACCTTGTTACGTCTCTTGCCTACGACTTGTGCCGTAAACATCTTGGTTCGCAAATTAAAGCCTTTCTTATCTTGTACGAAAACTACTATTTCTTTATGTCACAATTTGAATTCCTCGGGTAAAGTATTAGCATAAAATCACTCAGTCAACATGCTTTATTCCCTACAAATACATGGGGGAGTATTGGACTATCAGGCTCCACTGGCTCCAGTTGGGGGATATTTAATTCCTTGTTTAGAATCATTTTTATTGTCGTGCTGTGACTAAACACCCCATCATTGCTCTGGCGGCCAACTGCCCCAATTTCTACAAAAATAATATTCTTTTTAGCATCAACGTAGATTTAAAGATGTATACATGCCATCCCTTGTAATCATAAAAGTATGAGCTATTGTGAGGTGGACCTCAACAAATAATTAGTATTTTTTTAACTTTCTTTAAATAACAAGAAATTTCAGTACATAGACTTTCACAAACATATGTAGCTACCTCTATTGTAATTATTTAGCTGTCTACACATCCTGCGCAGTGAGAAAAATTTTACTTATAGTCAAATCCTGTGGAACTTTTTATCCAATCATTATGAGAGGGTTTTGATAAAGAAAAATAGGAAGCAGCGATTCCGTAATTCTGTGAAAGTATTCTCTATTATTTTTGACACTGCTGATGGATTGACTCTGATTGATTATGACCAATAATTAATACAATCACCAATAGCAAGTTATCCTAATGTCAGTTGAAGTCGGATTGTGGCTGATATTGGAGTACAAACACATAAATTTTTTGTAATTTTTCGTCCAACTATTGACCGTAAGAAATCAAATGCATCTTGTTACTTTCTGAAAAAGTTTATAAACCCTTGCTCATCATGTAGCCTTAGAGTTACAACAAGATTGCCACTTGCTCCCAGAGCAACTCTGTTTCTTCTTAGAAAACTTTAGAGACACATATCCTTTTGGTCTACGTTTTTTCACTTTCTAGCAATAACCGATAAGTCACATACAGTTTCTTTAGTTTATCTTCAACTAATAATTTATTATTCACGCTATTTTTTTTTCCTCAAAAGAATAATGATTAAGCGTTTGAGGTTACATGATGTGATGAGCATTGTTTTTGCATGTATGCCTTTGCTTAATTGTTGCAAAAATCTACATTTTTACAATCGATTTTAATTAATTATTGACTTAAGACAGTACAGTAAGCAAAAACGCGTGTGGGTAGCGGGACCCGCAGAAGAAGCGAAGCTGCTTACTCTGTTATTAGCCATCTCGTGCACGTAGACACGTGTACAGTATTTGGTACTGTATCATATTAGTGGTGATAAAAGAATGGACTATGTCATGTAAGATACACAGTAGAAGGGACAACTCCGAAGATAGTTGGGATACATATGTGGTAAAAGAGAGCGAGAGTTTTTCGGTGAAAAAAAGAGGGGTTATGAATCATTATTGTATTGACCTGTATCGGGATTATATCACTAGACCCAAAAGCTACTAAAGAAATTTCTCTTTCAATAATTTTAGAACATGTACAACAATTTCCTAAATTTACAATAATTTTCATGTAATATTTATTCCTTATAACATAAATTTATAGGGCAATTATTCCAAGTCAAAGCTATTTTTATACTTGAATTTGCATATTTTAAATTATTTTTCGGGTTATGTTTCGACAAGAAAACGAAAAACTTATTCTGCATATTTGTAAAAAATTTTAAACATGCTATGATTTTTCCAAAATTTTTCCACCTTGATTTTATGAAAAAAACATCAAAAACACTGAAAATTATTGTTATTTTTTTTCATATCTTAACACTTTTCTATTTGTGTGCTGCGATATTTTTGTACTCTTTAAAAAACCTATAAAAATTGATATTTTTGGTCTATCTCGCTTCCTTTTCAAGATATGTCGAATCATTTAATATTTTAAGGTTATGTGTACGCATGATCATGGAAAATCATTTCTGCATTTTTGAAATTGGTTGCTGAACATGATATAATTTTTTCGAAAATTTTCTTCTTTCATATGATGTAGATACATTCATAACACTAAAATTTGAGGTTACGTTTTTGCATATTTCAACACCTCTCTATTTTTGGGCTACGACGTTTTTTTTCCTAGTGGAGAACCCGTAAAAATCGTTATTTTTTGCCTATCTTGCTTTTTTTTAAGATATGGCATATTATTCAATATTTTTAGGTTATGTGTATGCATAGTTACGGAAAACCATTTCTGCATTTTTGTAATTGTTTGCACAATATGATATAATTTTTTCCAAAGATTTACCCTTTCAATTGATAAAAATACATTCAAAACACTGGAACTTGCGGTTACGTATTCACATAGCTCAACACCTATTTGTGCGTCGCGATGCTTTTTTCCCTTTAGAAAACCCGTGAAAATTGTCATTTTTTGTCTATTTTGCTTCCTTTTTCAAATATGACGTATTTTTTAATATTTGGAGGTTAACTCATATTATAAAAACCTGTTTGATAATTATTTGCATTCTGCATCGATCTGCCGTACATGCAAGCATTTTTTGGTAATTCTATGTTTCATTAAAATAAACATACTAACTATTAAGTGTGTGTTTATATACATACACACATCCACGCACACTTACGCAGTACATAGACGTACATGCACAATTACACACAAAAACATATGTGAAAATAGACGTGCAGTGTGCACACACATATGTATATTCGTACATATGGATGCGTGTGTGGTGTACACACTTTATCCACAGTCCACACTGTAATATGCATATGCAATACTAAACACTGGCTGTATACATGTATGTAGCGGAATCCGAAGGCGAACGGTGAGACTCGAGCGTAACCGAGCGCAGTTTATATGTATACGTATGTACGGTGGAGTCCCCCGGGAATAGAGAGACCACGTGACCATGCCGCAAA
Source organism: Copidosoma aretas (assembly GCA_030522625.1). NCBI lineage: Eukaryota > Metazoa > Arthropoda > Insecta > Hymenoptera > Encyrtidae > Copidosoma > Copidosoma aretas. The sequence goes on from JAPYYV010001307.1 coordinate 14,263, forward strand.
ATTGTGTCAGTTTTTAGACAGTCACTCGCCAAGCCAAGATCCCGAACGCCTCATATAAAGCTTCGCTTTAATAATTTATGATTCAAAGGGTAAGCTATGCTGCTACTGGATCACGGGGGTACTGGAACACCTACCCCCACCCGAGCCCCCTCTAATATCGCCCACGCTGATAAAATCGTGATCAATACAATATAATTACTATGAAGATTGCTGTTACTTCTAAACTAAAATATGTCTTTGCTACATATATTACAGAAGCAGTATTTCTCTTGCAAAAATAATAATTAAAAAATTTACAAAAAAACAATTTTTTCAAGAACAGAATATTTTTTCCATGTTAAATTAAGAAACTTCTTCTGAGCAGAGGACTATTCATGTATTAAAAAATTAATTTACAAGATTGTCCAATATTTTAGCAACCTCATGTTATCATCATAGGGGATACCTTTATATAATTACAGTTATACAGGGGATAATAAAATAATGCATAGATGAGTTTCATTTGAGACTAAAAAATTCATCTAATCGGAATAAAAAACATAAAATCAACAATTCGAATTTATTACATATTCACTTTAATTTAGGCAGTACAACAAGAATGCGTCAGTATCACATAACTCACATAGCACAGCAAGTTTCTAAAATGTTTCTAAAACGTTTAATTAATTTGAAATTTACAAACATTTCCCAAAAGAGCTCAGACACATTTCTAAAACGTCTTTAAAACCATAAAATGTCCGTTGCTGAGCTACAAATAAGTTATATGATACGTTTCAGAAACAATTCTAGAATGTTTCTAAAACGTAATTGAATTGAATGCAAATTTATAAAAAAATATATTTAAAAAATTTTTTTAATAATACCTATATTTATAAATAATGACAACAATGAAAGTCAAATTTGAAGAAGAAAAACGCCTGACTCCGGAATACAAACTCGGTCCGCTAGGATAAGAGGCGATTATCTTATCAACTTGCCCAGAGTGGACGAAATACCGTGTTTATAAATTACATCACTATAAGATACAAAAACCAGTATATTTGTTTTCCATCTTGACAACCGAATTTTGGAAGTACAAATGTGCGTTTGGACAATTTACCTACTCAATTTTTGTTTGGTAACATTCTCATCTTTCACTAATATTATTTTGCGTCTTACGTTTACTCCCAGGATTTAATACGACCTTCAACTTTCGTATTAAGTTTGTATTAAATATAGATTTTATATATGATAATTATTTAGTACATCGTCGAATTATTAAAATATTTCAATGATTTATATTTGTATAAATACAGTTGTAAGTACGGAAAACAAAAATAATGGTACTGGTACCTCATAAAAACTTAATTCGTATATGAGAAATTTCGTCCACTTTGGCCAAGTTGATAAGATATGCTCGCTTTTTATCGAGCTTTTTATCCAGGTGGACCCAGGTCGTGTCCGCGGTACGGGATTTTGTTTCTTTCCATTTATAATTTTACTGTTATTGTTATTTTTTTTCACGAATTTAGGTATTGCTAAAATAATAATAATAATAATTTATTTTTCTCCTGCATTTGCACTGAATGCAGGTATGTTTCAAAAACATTCTGGAAGCGTTTCTAAAACGTTTCATATAAACTTATGCTGAGCTTAGGACATTTAACGGTTTTAAAGACGTTTTAGAAATGTTTTTGAGCTCTTGGGAGAAACGTTTTTAAGTTTTAAATTAAACTTTTTAGAAACGTTTTGTGCTATGTTGTAATCAATACAACTCATTTTTGTAGTACTGTTCTAGTTAAAGATAAAGTATGAATGGTTGGAATTTTCGACTGAATTAGGTTTTCATCTTCACATTCAATAAATTGTTTAGTTCCTCAATGGCATTTATTTATGTGTTATTTAATCATCCTTTGTACGACTGTAAATTTTAAATGTAGTCCTGAAAATGGAAATATGAGGTTTATAAAATATTGGACAATTTTGTATAATAATTTTTTAATAATCACATAGTCCTGCTTTTTGACCAACTTCCTTAATTTATTATGGATTCTTATGGACATTTGATTCGTAGTCTTATGATTTGCGAGATATGCATCAACCGAGCTGATGTCAGATTGCTATGTTTTTAATAGATGATGCTTTTGCCTTTCTCTTTATAAGCATAGCTCCTTCCGGCAGTCCCATGACTGCTTCGTTTTTTTTTTTTTATATTCTACTTCTGTGGTGAATTTGCTTATTGTTGGCTTAAGCAACGTACCATTTCGAAGATATTACAATTTTTACTATCTTTATCTTTAGCTTTTTTTCTGCCAACTTCTCAGCGCGTCTTTTCTCAAATTATTCCTACTCTACTTGCCGTCGTTTATTCTCTTCTTCCTCTCTGTTCTGTTGACCTCTCTCCATGACAGCTTAAAGACATATGATGTTAGCAGAGCGGTGCACTGGCTTTTATAGCTTTGCATAAGTTTCTTGACGCCACCACTCATTGGACTATACTGAACAATGCGATCGTGTAGAATCAAGCAATAGGATGATGTGTTGGCGGGAAAATTGTGATGCGATTAAAATTCCAGACGAACATCTACTGAAACATTCTTTAGCCACTTTTTTTTCTTGGAACAATCAATGACGATTAAAGGTATCTGAGCTATAAAATTATACGCACTCTACAAAGCTGTTTGATCTTTACTATAATACGAATCCTGAAAATTGGCATACATATAATGATAAAATGCAGATAAATTTTTTGTTATATCGAGGTTGAGATCACCGTAAGGATAATTCTATGAATTCAAATAGAGTTTAATGTTTCTCATATTACAATGATCAAACCTGCTAGCATAAACATTTTTCTGATACTTGCGATTTGTCCGGAAAGCTAATACAACACTTTCTTGGCTTATCTAACTGATTGGACATCTTGACGGTCCAGATGTGCTTCGATGTTGTGTGTAAGAGTGGATATTTATAGAGTTCCCAAGTTCAGAAACTCATAGATATAAACTTATCTTTTTGTAAATAATTAAGTAGACGAGTTTCACGAGAATTCGATATCATGACGTAGGGCATGAGCCATTCAAGTTTAGATATTTCTATATTAAAGTCTTCCCGGCTTTGTGGTGCATCAGCGCCCTCTCCATTACTATAATTGTTTGTTTGCCTGAATTTGGATCATTTCTCAATCTCCTAAGTATGAGTTCTTGTTTCACGTTAGCAATAATTTTGCGATAGTCTTTGGCAAAACCTAAAATCTTACTCGAAGGAATCAAGTCATTAAAGTAGCCCTGATCAGTTATACTAAGTGCACTTAAAATACTAATCCAACCTGCGCTTACACTCGTTGCGCTTTGATTTAGGCTAAGTAATGAATAATTTTTTATAAGGGTTGTTAGACCTACATGTTTATAATTATCGATCTCAATAGCGCTTATCTCATATCTTATTTCCCCGAATGGGTTTCTCATGCCGTTTTTAAAAAGAAAGCATTCGCCTCCGTTGCTGTATTATTGTCTGCTTTAACTGATCTCCCACGAATGTGTACGGAACTATGGGATGGTAGCAGACATAGGTCTTGAAGCTGAATCGATATACGGATCTCATCACTACTACCATACGTTGAGGTTTCATACGGCTGATGAGCATAAATCTCATAGTGCGCAATGGATTCCTCAAAGGTGACAGGAGACTGACTGCTTAGAATCTCTTGCATGTTCAACGCAACAGAATAAGAAGATGCAAGTCACTTTCCACTTCAGCCTTTTATTCCTAATCCTAGACTTTTTATAATTTAAACGTTTTGACGCGTTAGCTGTCCTCTCTGCTGATGTATTGAAAGTTTGGCTGTTCGTTGTTGACTGATCGCTGGTGTTCATGATGAGATGCTTGTATAGCTTTTATGATTGTATACGATTCCCACTACGATGATGGTTTTAGTTGCAACTTTACTGTTATAACCTCTCCACGAAAATGAGCTAAATCAGCGCCCTGATCGACAATGCGTAGTTGAATATAATCAATAATGTATCCAAAAACTGGTAAATAAATAATTTGATGAGGAAATTCGGTAATCTTGTATCCTGGCAGTACAGCTGGCAAAAATTCGTAAATCGTGTGAACTTTTGATCCGTTTATGTACGCTCTAGTAGTGACATTACACTTAACGCGTAATGCGTTGACTTTGAAAATAGCTATAGGTATGTCCGAGTTGTAAGTAAAGTTTTTCTCAAGCACTCGTTTAGTAAAACCCTGAATTGTATTACTGTTTGGTTTATATCGATGAAAGTATCGTCTGGTTGTAACACGTTTACTAAAAATAACTTAATATCTCGAATTTTGTAGCTGCCTATTGGTGAAACTACCACTCGATCACCCACTTAAAATTTATTATTGCTTTCGTCAATATTTAAATTTGAATTAATCGTCAAGAGTTCAACCAGGCCAACAACGTAGTTGTATTTTGACGATAATTCGATAGGCGGAAAATATTGCACTTCTAATACAGAAGAATTACCCGACAGACTTAGTGTCAATGTTTCTTCCATGACTGCTTAAAAGCAAATAAATGATTTTTAACTATCTCATCACCTTATATACTTTTCGATAGGAATTTTAAGCACAAATGACGGCAGTTATAAGAAGTAAAGTCTTGATATTTTTGATGGTTATGCTAAGCCTTATTAACTCCGAAGTACAACATTAAATCAATAGGCAGCTACAGCTCACTAAAGCTGTCAAATAAACGACATTATTACCACGTTTTTGATATGCTACCCAGTGAGTGCCAGGCTCATTTTTATTATCAAAATTTACTATTGCGGTTTCATGATAAAGTGGTCCATAAGGAGGTAAGTTATTTTGCATAAACACCCTACAAAGAGCAAGGATTTTTAAATTTCTGCGTATATTAATAAATCAACATTCGTGAGAGCTCTATCATGCAAAGTTACTTCATCGATCTTTTTTACTTTTTAAACCTTTTCCAGCGTATGGTTTTAAGTAAACGCCTTATCCAGTTTTATACAGTTTGAGATGGAGACCTCTTTTAAGAGCAAAATCCTCCATCCTTTTATTATGCCTTTAACTCTCTTGTAGCTGCTGTTTAGCTGCCTTAGTTGCATTGATACTTTTCAATTACTACCTGCTTTCTTAACTGCACTAGCCGTGCCTGTCAACATTAACTTTTACCTTTACGTGCTACTTTCCTTTTAGTGTTTATGTCCCGTGAGACAGCTTTGATAACTGCATTTAAGTCAGTGCACGGTTTCTTCGTTAGGCTCTTCTTCTTTTTCAGACCTATACCTAATTTACGGTTCAGCTTCATAGCACACGTTATCTCTAGAGCAGTTGCTCTTTCACTAATACTTGAATCTCCGGCTTCGACTCTGTGCCAAGCTATCTCTGCTAAAACTCTATCTTCTGAGTTTCTAGCGTCAACGTTTTCTCGATTCTAAGAAGAAGCTATATCGTGCTCCTTGCATGCCGCGTCCAATGGATTTGTTCCCGGATCACCTCTAGAGATACGTTTCATAAGTTTGGTACCTGGTCCACAATATTGATATCCTGATAAGTGAAGTTCTATCGGTGAAATATTTATAATCCTATTCAAAACACTGTGTCCGATTTTGCAATGTATGATCATTACTCTTCGAGATTGGATCGCTACTGAGCGCTATGCTCAGTTTAAAGATTTGTGCTTTAGCTGCTGGAATGATGATGAGTATGGTTTTGTTGTGATTGACACAGACAGACAAATAAATTGTGATCGTTATAGAAGGAGTTTTGACAAACTTTGCTATTTCTATGTACGACCTGCATGAGGTAATATTTTCAGTATACCTTGAGAGGTTGAAGCGTCAACATGTATGAGCAAAACAAAAACGTACTCCATCAATTGGTAAAGGCAAGATAATCCGGCAGGAAAAAGTACAGACAATTAAAGTTTGGAAGAGACAAAGTGGAAAAAGTAATAATTGAAACTTTTAAGCCAATTACTAAGTCTCTGAGCGAAATTATTTTACTAACAAAGAAAATAAGTTATTTTGTGACCAACATTTATTAATAATACTTTCAAGCTACCCAGTAAGCAAATAAAGACGAAAGAAAACTATAGCGACGACGAAACGATGTTTAAGTCTGCAGTCAGTCAAAGCGAAGATGATGATGATGTTACACTGCAAAATAAAACTGTAAGTGGTGCTAATAAAAATTCATTTGATAACTCATACTTTTAAATACTCGATGAAATTAAAACAGATTTATTAGATTTTGTGTACGGGGTGAGAAAAGAAGATGGAATGTACAAGCTTGATGATTTACCAATATACTTTGAGAATAATCAAATCAAGATGAATAAGTTAAGATATCTGATGACTGTCGGATAAATGGAGCTACTCAAAAAAAAAAAACCTGATGGATCTTTACATAACACGTGATAATGGTGAAAAGTCTTTTATGCTTTTACAATCTTAAAGCGTTTATAGAAAGGGATTCAGCAAAAATGAAGCTATCCGAACGCACAAATGTAATAAATTTAATAAAATCATCGCACTTATGTTCGATCTTGTAGCTAGTAAAATAGAAGGATCATTATTACCCCGTTGTACAGTGGCTTAAGAAAATCAGCAAGTAGATTATGATCACTGGCACGATCCTAATGAGCTAGTTAATCGTCTGTGATTGCTGACAGCCGAAAAATGAGCAAGAAATCCAAGCGACGACAATAAAATCAAGTCAATCATTGAGAAGTTACGTAAGGCTCGGTACACATACTGATAGCGTCAGTATAAAAATAAGCATCGACATGTTCGGACGGAAGCTAGGTAAGACCGAAGGTGGTGGTCGAGGTCCTCCTCGTCCTCCTTGTGTGGGATATGAAGTTACAGTTGATGCACAATATGATATAAACAATAAGGGGCTCTGCAATTTAGCTGATCCTGTCGAATATTATGATGCAGTTAATCTAGCTTATTTTCAAAGAGAGCTAAATAACATCAGGTAAGTTATCCATGACATGCAGAGCCGTAAAAAAAAGCATAAGAAAAAATAATCTAACATTCACTCATCAGACGTTAACGAGAATCAATTGTAAGAAAAAATCAGTGGTGGAAGTCTTTACAAGACAGCTAGTCGCAATTATCCACGTATAAAGTATGATGTTTGTGGCTTGGATGCGACTTGGCAAGCCGATCTTTTTGAAATGATACCATATGCTCGTGAGAATAAAGTTCATAGGTACCTTCTCTCTGTGATAAATGTTTTCTGCAAGTACTTATGGTCTATACCTGTTTGAAGTAAAACTGGTGAAGTTGTTACAGCAGCAATAAAGTTTGTATTGAAAGAATGAGGAGTACTAAGAAACTTGCAAACCGATCGCGGTGAAGAATTCTACAACTTGAATTTCCAATGTCTCATGCAAAAGTATGAGACCAATTTGTACTCCATCTCTAGCAATCTACAAGCTTCAATATGCAAGCGATTTATTGGCACTTTAAAAAATTTTATGTGGAAAGAGTTCGTTCTGCAAGGCAACTATAAGTTGATTCATATTTTACGAAGATGGCTTGAATCATATAACAATCAAAAACACCGTACCACCGGCATAAAACCAAATATGTAATTAAAGATAATGAAGTCCAAGTGTTACTAAAATTCAAACGTGATTGCATCAAATTAAAGCCCAGCTTTAATGTCGGTTGAAAAGTGCGTGTAAGCAATGCGAAATACGAATTAGAGAAAGACTGCACGCCCAACTGGCCACCGGAGATTTTTACAATTACACGAGTAGCCGCAACAAATCCAACGACGTACTATCTTAAGAATTATCAAGATAAGCCCATTTTCGGAGAGTTTTACGAGCAGGAACTTTGAAAAACCAAACATCCAGACGTCTACCTCGTGGGGAAGGTCCTTCGTTAGCGGAGCAATTAAGTTTCCGTCAAGTGGTTAGGTTGTGACAACACACATAATAGTTGGATCAACAATAATAGTGTATAAAAAACAAAATTTTCTTTAAAAGTACAATGTAAGAAAATTTATTATGTAGTAGGGTGTCTGTTTGGCTAGGCAGCAGGTAGCGCTTGTCATCATGCGCACTAAGCGCGATTTTGGTTTTGATTCTGCTCTCGAATTATGCTGGTTTTGTAGTGTAAGCACTTGATGTAGTCGTCAAAATTTATCGTGGCTTTCACAACGTTGCTTTTAACACCCTAGGCTTTTTTCAATGTATTTTAATTTTGTATCCTTACACTGTACATTTCGCTCCTCAATCCTAAAAATATCAGCATGATTTTCCCATTGCATCTATCCGTCATCAGGCCGACCATTTTCGTATCGACTCGAGGTAAGCTGAACTCATTGTTGGTTGGATAGTCCCATGTATCAAATTCTTGAAAATTTTCATGCATCACATTGTAATTATTTTTGTTTGTTATCTCATACATAAGACTATTCGTATCTGTGTACAAAAGTATGCAGTGATCTATTTTACTTTTCATAAAATCATAATGGAATTGGGATACAAGTATCTTGGACAGATCCAATACACTCAGTCTCACGTATATTGGTTTTTTAATGCAGATGTCGGTTCGTAACAACTGTATGGCTACATATGTCGTAACTATGGAAATTTGGTCGTGCTGTGTATGCTTCTGCTCCATATTGTCCCTCCCACTTGTTGACAAGCTTTACATTTACATGTTTCTTCTCGTTTTCCATCGTTTTACCATAGATTGTGTTATTAAATAACTTATACTGCATTTTCTTAAACTCATTTTTTGAATTCTGGCGATTTGCACTATTGAGATCTATGTATGCTTTTAGCCATGATTTCTGATTTCATTATAAGACTCTATGAATTTTAGTTAATTTAAGACTCTGACTTACAACTTGTTTCAGGGAACGATAATGAATTATGTAGCGGTTTTTGTCGTGCAGCGTAGTCAACACCTTATCCTGCTTTGATCCCGGAGGCGCTATGTGTTCAGCACAGAAAAGCAGGTCTTTGTGAGCATCATGGAGTGCTTCAGGATACTCAAGATCTACTTTAAGTATGTAGCCTATCACGGAATCATCTGCAATATTTAGAATGCCTACGGGGCTTACGTTCTACGTCCATTTAAAACTACTGTAAGGTAATGGTTGGGTCATAGCCCAACCATACAAATTGTTGACATCATAGTAGATTAGGTACTTTTCATCCTTATCAGGTTGATAGCCTTCTCTCAGATACTGATTATTAGCTTTTGCATAACGATTAGAGCATTGGCTGATTCCACCTCGTATACCACGTTTTATGAACATCGTCATATCAGTGTCTGTCAACAATTCCAATGTAATCTGAAAAATATCAAGTTATTAGAATCTATACATACGCAATGCTTTCCATTTTATATTAACCTTAGTATAATTTAACATAGCATCCGATGTCAAGCCAGGTGTCGTATAATAGTGGGCTGGGTCCAACTCGTATGTTTCGAGACAGTTATATCTAAATTTCTTAAATACTTCGGCTAGTAGAAGAACATCTGTCTTAAGATATCAGTCAGAATATTGCCCAAGTGTTTCGATGTTGAACGTATTTAAAACGTTTTTGGCATTCTCATACTCATCATTAGATATATGAGACTCATATAAGTTGCTGTGGAAATCATCTTGAGAAGGAAGACTCTCCTCTTCGAGGTTCCAAAAAGAAGAGATATAGTCGTATGGAAAGACTTCTTTTCTTTTCAACAAATTAATCTGGTCATGTGTGTATTTATCATCCTTGGTAAATATTTTCTTCACTATGTTGAATTTTTCCAGGTATGATGAAATTTATCTAGAGATGAGGCCATAAATTTGAAGGAGTCGATAAATCAAAGGTTGATGTCAGTTCCCTCAACAAATTTCGTAAAAGATATGTATTTTTCTTTCGTTTTCGGGAGAAGCTGCACTCGTCCGAAAAAGTGTTAAGCGAGCTCCTTTATAAATAGATGTGAATCGTAACCACTTAAGTTGTGAAAAACTACCGTTATCACTTTCCAGTCTTGATAATTGAGGTTACATGAGTTATGTACGGGGCCTCGATATCTAAAAATAATAGATAAATGATAATATTATATTGAAAACAGTATGCTTTTATAAGAAAATAATGGTAAGTACGCACTTCTTCTTAACACGGCAGTGGTCTCAAATCTTCTTGTCTTTCATGTCAAAAGGCTTATTGCAAATGTGGCAGAGAGTGGCTTTGTAAAACTCGACTTTTTCTCCGAGTGTTAAGCTCAACATTGGCCTCGGATTTTCATATAGTTCTTGCATTTCCAAGGCAAGTGAGTGGAGGTTATTTACAAACCACTTAGCTGGCGTTTCATCATCTTCTCCACTATGCCTGTTGCTCTTGTATTGCGATTTCCCACGATCATACCTGCATTTAATGAAAAATCTAATGCTGAATGCCTTATGCTGTTGATACGCACGATTACTCTGTACAGGTTCTAATAAGCATTCAAAATCTGCGTAAACTATGAAAGACACTCTATTTTTGTGAGAAAAATTCTTGAATTTTAGTATATTATCTACATTGTTCTTCCGTGAAAGCGATATTTTGCAGTGATTAACATTCTTGCAATCAGATTCGTGTGCTGCTAATTTCTCAGCAGTCCAAAAGAAGTGCAGACATCGATCATATACAAAAGACTTGTGACCGCGAGTAGAATATTGTTTGTATACGAAACGAGATAAATTCTTTATCCAAACGTAGTGTTGTTTATATTCGATATTTTCATCCTTTTCGTCTTTATCTTCATCTATATAATCACTTTCGATGAGAAGTAAATTCACATGTTTATCCATTTTCTGTGCAGTTACTTGTCTCGGAGATACGTCATACGTATTACCTTTCCTCTTCTTTAAAAAGTATGAATTAATTGAAACATCATTTTGCTTTTCAAACTTTTCAATTTGTCTTGGATCCACAGCTAATTCATTGTTTTTAAAATTTAGCTTATTTTCATACTGTATATATTTTGAAGTGCGATTAGCATGTAATGCTGCTGGATGTAATGCTGACAGTATGGCCCATTGAAAGCATTGATTATCACTACTCATAACATTACCACAGGCCGACTTATTTTTTACGTAGACAGGTAAGTCGATGAAGGAGCTACCTCTTATCGGATTAAATTTGTTGATATTTAGCACAATATTGAGTATCGATCGTAGAGACCATCCAGATTCTTTTTCTTGAAACTCCTTAACATGTTTTTCAATGGGCTGTTGAATGTCAAGCACAAACCACTCATTCAAATCAGTCGTAGAGTAGATAACTTTTGATTTTGTGTTAAAATGTTTCACGTCAACACTTTCTAGATCATCTTTAACTATCACGTACTCTGCAGCTAATAGTGTGTTTATCTTTAAGTTATGTTGCTGTTCGAGAATCGTCTGTACTTTTTTTATGAACTGTCTCTTAGCATCATTCAAAAATTTGTGAAGATCTAAATGTTTTTAATTTGCAATTAGAACTATTTTGATACGATTTTCAAAAGCATTATTAACATCATCTAAACTGATAAAGTTATCTTCCACTACTGGTGCTGCTATTCTGTCAGTGCTATTCTGTCAGTGCCTACAACATCTGACACAAAATCACTTGGTTCATTTTCAAAAAGTTCTGTTGCTACTGTAACTTTAGACTAAGTATCACTAGAGAGAAATCTTCCGGCTCATTTTCAAACACTTTCGCTGACTCCACAACTTCCAAGTGGTCCTGATGCAGTTGTATAATAGTCTTTATTAAGGCAATAGCAGCTTGCAGCTGCTGTCTCTCTGCCACTGTTAAGTTCACTTGTCGACCGAAAATATCAGCTCTTTGCAGAGTAACGTACCCATGGTTTAAAAGTCTTTGTATATGGGCAGCAGCCTCG
>JAPYYV010001308.1:0-24994 GCA_030522625.1 Copidosoma aretas
CTTACCTTCCTCGATGTTTTCCCTCGCTTCGCTCGGGCAAACAACTTCGAGGAAGGCAGGAATACGTCCCTAGCACCAGGGTGGTAATATACTATTTCAGCTGTGATAGCAATACAAAAACAAAAAAATAAGCCCTGTTGAATTAAAATCGCTCTAGGGAATCCTGGAATACAATTGATTACACACACACACTCGCGCGCGCGCGGTCATTTTCCAAAAATAGTGTATTTTTATTCAAAACTTCATAAAACGAGTGTATAATTTGTTTTTCGGTAAAATTGAAAAAATTTCATTATATCGTTAAAACATATTTGGATTTTGTTAGTATAATGAATCATGTTTTTGTATCAATTCTGAAATTTGTTTATCCTTTGCCCACAATTCACAACAAAACTAGGTTCCTTGTTAAACAATTAGACTATTTTTTCCAGGTTTTTCCCGTTTTTATATATATTTATTAGCGAGGCTTTGTCTCCCGGTTCACTCTGCGAACTCCCGAGAAATATTTTATAATTTAATAAATAAATAATTATAACGATAATAATTACTCTGACGATTTGAACGCAAATAACTTTTATTTATTTGGAACTGTCGTACATAAAATTTTTTCGGAATACTTACAAATATGGAGATATTTCCCGATTTAGTCATTTTGTTATGTACGGTGTCTCGATCCCGTTTTAGAATATCATTTCTTGAAAAGTTTTTTCCCTTTTATTTACAAAATTTATTTTTGTTAACATTATGAGTTCAGAAATGTCTGTTTAAATGCGTTTGCCTCTTGAATAATTTGACACAAAAAAAAAACTTTTCGATTTAATTGTACTTGTGTTTGCTTTAAAATGCTTTTTGTTTTTGATAACTATGTGACATTCGTTACATTCCATATAATGATTCTTATGAGTTTACTCGTGGGTTCTCAATGCTTCTTTGTTTCCATACATCAATAAGCAAAATTCACACTTGAATAAAAATGTAGCTCTAGAAGTTTTTTTTTAACATACTTATCTGTTTAGTAAATAGACAACATACAGATGTATACATTGGTCATCATGTTCATAAATTTCCGTTAAGGTTATGCTTTTTGTTTACTACTCCTATAAAATAAACAAGGTTTTCAAGCAAAGACAGCTTTAAATTTTTCACTTTCACCTTTCTTTTTTCATGGAAATCGGAGTTTTTTTTTTTAAATAAGATGGAATAAGATTGAATTTTTAAGACATACGTGTTCATTGAGTTATTATTTATGTTTTATTTTACCAATTTTTTAACTCAAAAATAGTAATGAAAAAAAAAAATTTTATGTTTCATTTTCAGTGTTGGTATTATGGCGGGCCTGCATGCATTATTATGCTAGTATTATTATGCTGGTAATATTATGTTCGGATGCAAGGCTAAATCAAATGGGGATTTGGATAATACCAAAATCGTAAAACAGGTTATGTATGACACAATTATTGCTATTTGGTTCTTCGTTATGCAAAAGTAAAGTTGAAAAGCAGCAAGTATATTGTTTAGCAAAAACGTATTCAACGTTTAAGAAGAAAAACTTTTGTCAATAATAGTTATAAGATAGCGGAAAAACTTAGTGGGAATGATTTGAATCATCAAGCATCAAGTACCGAAAAAAAAGTCAGTTGGTGCTTAGACACCCAAGTATGAAGTTACACTTCTTTCGCGGAGAATATATGAATGTAGATATAGCTTTTACGAGACGATGTTTTAAATTACCCGATTCGATGTATTTAAGGTGGTGCCGTTATCGTTCAAATGAAAATATCCGTTGATCGGGCGTGGTTTCAATAGATATTTAAATATCTAATGATTAAACAAATATAAAAAAAAAAATTATGTTGATGAGAGAAGTACACAGTATAGCCATGGCACGAGGTGCGGCCAGGCTGGCTAGTAAGGGACTGCACGCTTTCATCGAATCTTCCGATTGTTTCAAAACAACTTCCTACGCTAACATCTCTAATGTCGCGCTCGGACCTGCGCATACGCTCAAACAATTATTCTTAGTCGCATATATAACACCCACAATATATATATATCTTACTACATATACAAAGTTGGAAGCATGAAAATTGTTTGCCCCCCCCCCCCCCCCCACCACCCACATCCGCGATTCACGGGTGTATTTGTTTGATTTTTAAGTGTTTTGTAACACCGTCATTTGTTTTTGGCGATTGTTTGTAACATTCGATCAATTTCTCGTGTTTTCACGTGAAAATCATATTTTTAGATTTTTGAGAGTCCCTTCACAGCCCCCGCTTCCCGTCCCCCCCCCCCCCCCCATCCCCTCGCAGCCCCACCGCGAGGACTAGGAATTTTTTGAGTCTTATATATTTGCCCCTCTTCTACTTCCCACATTTTTACCATAGCCGAAAATGGCCGAAGTCACCCGATAGACACTCTCACCGAACTCTACCAAAAACAGACGAATTATTCTGATTACAGACGAATTCTCTCAACATTACTGAAAACAACCTATTGCAGCCAAAGCCGCTCCCTAACAGCCCCTCGTGATTTTCTGTTTTGCCAGCACGTCTTATTTGGCAGATGGACAGAGGCACCACAATCAAAAGTAACCTTTAGTGATACGACTGATGAAACAGATAACGGGAGACCCCTACGCTTGAGCTCGATACGAAATAAAAATAAAATGTAACTTAAATATCTACAACCAAATAACCAAATAGACCCGCCCACTTACACTGTATATTAGCAGATTATTCATTTACTAATTAATAGTGCAAGCAGAGAAGTATATTGGGTTTCGAAATAACGTACATGGGATGATAATACCCCACTACGGTAATCGGGCAAAACAACCGATTCATGCACATGATGCAAAAACAACCAGGTATGTGCAAAACATGATTGCGCTGTAGTCGAGCAAACTTTATCTGAGCAGTCATAGGTTAAGATCCCCTATTCTGATACCGGGTTCTTTTCATACAAAATATGATTAGCAATATATTTCCGTTTAATATACTTACTGTATGTGTGTATTATACTTTCGATCATGAAGTAAAAATACAAGGTTTGCTGGATAGCACATGCTTTTGACAAAGATGAAAACCAATTAGATTTTGGAGCGAGTGAGCTTCATATTTTTTGCAAGAAAAAATTTGCTTTAACACCAATGTCCTGCCACTACGTCAAAAATAAATAAATTTTCTCTATTAAGGTAGGAAAAAAAAGTGACCGTCAGTGATACTGCTGATGAAACAGATACTAGAAGACTCGCACACTCAACCTCAATACGGAACTAAGAAAACAAAAAAAAACCCAAGCACCTTCAACCAAATAACTAAATAGACTCTTCCGTTCGCACTGTTTGTTAATGAATGCCATTCAGAATGTAAGCAGAGTAGTCTATTGGGATTTGGGATAACATTCATACGATAATCACACCTTATTACAGATATCGGACAGAGCCACCAACTCATGGACTTGGTGGAAAAAAAACCAAGCATGTGCAGACCAGGATTACGTTGTAGTCTAGCAAACTATATTTAAAATGGAATTGGCTAATCAGTCTCAATCGGCAAAAATGTTATTTTCATACAAAATATGATTAGCACTATTTTTCGTGTGTTATACTTACTCAATAAGTGTATTATACATTTGATCGTTTCATAAGTAGACAAGGTTTGCTAGATAGCACATGCTTTAGATTTTAAGGCAAGTAAGCTCCATATTAGTCTGATAGAAAATATGTATTTTAATACAATGATCTAATACTACGTCTAAAAATAGCCAACTGTGTTTTACTGTGGCAGAAAATAATAAATGTGACCAACAGTAATACCGCTGATGAGACAGATAATAGGTAGGGAACCCGTACAGTTCAGCTCAATATTTAATTCAATAAGTTATTCAATAACTCTGAACCCCTGCCTAAAACTAAATCACCAGATTCAATCGCCCGATTACAATGTTCATTAATAAATAATTCCTCCACTAATTCAACATAATTTCAAAAGAAAGAAAAAATTTAAATCTATAGCTACTTTAACAAAATAACATATTATAATTTAACATGATGACAGAAAGGAAAACAAATAATTGAAGTCAAAACTATTTATTTTACAGTGTAAAAAAAAATTGTTTTTATCTTCATAACAAATTATCAACACAGAAAATCATTATTTTAGGTGTCAAAGATGCATTAATATTCCTGAAAATACTTATTAAAATAAGTAGACAATAAGAGGATATGTTATCGTTTCACACAGCATAGCGGTTTTTTTGTCTGCAGATAACGATGTTTCAGATTACAGCACACAGCGAATGGTCGCTAGATGACGCTAGAAGGGATAGTCAGTTACCCTATCAAGCGCCATAGCGCAAGGTAATTTTTAGCATGAAGAAAGCCAAGAGAATATTTTAAACTTGCAAGAGCAGTATTTTGCGTGCAGGTATTTGATTGTGTGAGCAGAAAAGTTTGTCTTAGCGCTAATTCCAGAATTTTCTGAAGTTCTACAATGATACATATAAAATCTATCTCCCTAAGATCCCAATAATATTTTTCGTTTCAATCTAGAAGATTCTTTCCACATCATCCATACATATAATTATAAATTTTTGGTGTATGATTATGAATATTGTATTCTATTTATCATTATTATTTGCTTCGTAATCAATTTTCGAAAAACTATTATCATCATATTATAATCATTTATATTTATTTAATAAGTACTCAAATTATACGTGTATTGGGCTTGTGGAAGGGGCAATCAGAGTCCATCCATAACAATGTAATGCGAGTCTGCCTTTAATAATATATATGTACATGTTCCTTATTGGAGTCCGCCCGTAACATGGTCAGGTACATGTATGTGTTCCTGATTGAAGTCCGCCCTTAACATGGTAGGAATATTGCACATGGTAAATTACTTTTTCATATTTTTGTAGGGCCTTTTTTATGCTCATGCAAAAACGCTAAAACCTTACAAAGTTTGATTAGTTTTAGCATTTCAACGTCTCATTCAAGAAAAGCTGGTGCTATTATATGGACATGAACATATAAGTACATGCATAGTCTTAGGTTAAGTTAATCATTGTCAGGCTAAAACTTGCGAAGTTTTGAGCGCCTGGCTCGGCCTTTAGTAGGTGGTTAGCCAGAAAAGCTGGGCCCAAGTTTTGTCCTATCAGTGGTTTTTATGCTTCGGAAAGTTGTTTCTGATAAACTATAGGGCTTCCTATAAAACATTCTGTTGAAATATTTTTCAAAGTTTTTTTCTTCATAAATGTATCTTTTTCAACTTACTGAACTTAAAAATTTTTTATTTCGTATTGATTTTACTCTCTACAATAGACCCCTAAA
Organism: Copidosoma aretas; assembly: GCA_030522625.1. Taxonomy (NCBI): domain Eukaryota; kingdom Metazoa; phylum Arthropoda; class Insecta; order Hymenoptera; family Encyrtidae; genus Copidosoma; species Copidosoma aretas. Next base: position 5,336 of record JAPYYV010001308.1, read on the forward strand.
AAAGGGGTACATACAATAAATCGTAACGATGGACTTTAGAAAATGTTATCAACTACAAAGGTCATCTGGGGATCCAGACGATTCGGACTAATATATCTAAAACTTCTGCTGGCTTATTAGACTAAAAATGTTTACCCAAGACTCGTAAATTTGGGAACACTCTATTTTTGTTGTACTATCACGCTATCCGGTAGGTCCGGTCGTTCCCCTCTTCTTGATTTTTCTGGTACTTATTTACAAATTTATTTATTTATTAATAAATTTAAAAATAAATAGCATTGTCATGTTAATTAAAAATCTATGTATTGAAAAAAGATTATTTAACAGCACAGGACTTAGAATGACTTAATTATTTAATCATAACATCAAAGCTGAAGTTATTACAGGTGAGAAAATCAGGGATAGAGTGTTCAATCTAAGAATAACATTAAACACCAGGACTTCATCCTGTTTATCTCTTGTTTTATACAGAAAATATTTTTTCTCGCAATTAGCTATTTGTATTACTATCAATAAGTCACATAATCAAAGCTTTGATAGATTAGGTTTGTACTTGAAAAAGTCCATCATACTGCGATATAAATAAAGAGTTATAGAATAATATTAAATTCAGAAAGTTATTAAAAAATAAAAAAAATAAATGAAAATTGTATAAAAAACATGGCCAGTATTTCAAAAAAGTTGATCACCAGCCACCAAAAATCTTGCACCTAAGTCGAGAACTTCACGAAACAAATAAGAAATTAAACCCTAACTCTTGCCATACTACTAAACACTTACGTTTTTTTTCAAGAATGGTATAAGTAAAGCGAAAAAATTTTATTTTAAATTTTGTAAATGAGTAATTTAGTAATTACCTACCGCTCATTTCTGAAGGTACAAGTATTATGACATATGGGGTTGTCGCGCAGAGCGCGCAGGGGAGCGGAGCCCCACTAGTATATATGCACACATGTAGTTGTATATTATACAATAGGCATCAGACATAATTAAATAAGCTAATTGTGTTTCTGTGAAATATTAAACAAATTTATTCAATAATAAAAGTACAAAATTAATTACAATATTTTGGTAATTACATCACTTAATAACAAACCTGTAAAAGAAACGACATATAAGCTTTTTGTATCCGCCTTTACACTTTATTAATTACAATTCAACCAGTTTTTTTCTATTTCGTTTGTTACCGTTGTCAAAATATACCGATTCACCTGGATGAAATTGATGGTGAGCTCTGTTCTTATCATAGTGTTTTTTATTATATTCATGTGATTTTATGCTGTTTTTTAAAGCGGTTATTTTATCTTCTTCTTCCAGTTCTGTTTGTGTTTTTTTTTTGTTTTAATTCGTTAGGTAGAGTTTCGATATTTTTTTCTTCGAGAAGGTATACTGGTTCGAAACCAGTTACAGAATGTTCCGTTTCTTTGTATCTTTCTGTGAACTCGTGTGCTATAGTTGACCATGCCAATTTTCTTTGATTTCCATTTATCTTTCCCCTCATTCTATTAATTAAAGTCTAGTTAAGCCTTTTATTCAGACCGTTTCAAAATGGAGTATTAACAGCTGTAATAATCATCTGAATATTCTGGTTTGATAAAAATTGCTTAGAATCGGCATAATTTATCCCTGGGTATTGATCTGATAACATTATTCTGATTTTATTACCCTTCGGAAATTTTTTTAATAGCATAACAAAATCGTTTGCGTTTTGTGTACTTGATGTTTGTATGTATGCACATCTTGTGAAATGATCGACGAGTAGATGCAAGTACTTGTTTGTAGAGCAAGAACCTCCAAATCCTCCAATGGTATCAACAGACATGATTTCGTATGGTTTTTTTGCAGAACCCAGTTGAGACAATAGTCCTATTTTTTTCTGTCCTCTAGACCTATTTTTACAAAGGACGGTGGAATTTTGTTAATCATTAGAATTATTCTTATGTGAAAATAATAATCATGGATTTTTTTAACAAAATCTTTATTAATATATTTTTTTTAATATTTACAAAATATTTTATTGAGAAATCGTAATGTGAAAGGAAATGCATTAAGTCTCCTAACTCTTCATCTGTTCGTGCTTTGACATTCATTTCCTTTAAAAGTTTATGATCAGAAAACACCATAAATTATTTATTTATTAACCAGTACTGCTAGTATTTAACTGCCTCTTTTATTGCCAAGCATTCTAAGTACATAGCCTTTTTTCGTTTTTGGCATTCATTCAGTTTTTTCGGAAAATAAGCTACTGGTTTTTCTTCGTTGCACAGTTAGTTTTGTTTTTAAATAGCTCCAACGCCTTTTAATCTTGCATCTGTATAGATGTGTATGGGCAAATTTTTATTAAACATTTCTAGTATGGGTTTGGAGCACATTAATTCTTTCATTTCTGTTAATGATATTTGGCAATCTTCTGTCCAAATGAATAGACAATCCTTTCTTAATAAATAATGAAGTGGATCGAGTAATATCGCCGCTTTAGGAATATATTCATTATAAAAATTGACTTTGTCTAAAAATTGCCTGACATTTTTTTGCGTCTTTGGAGTTGGAAAATCCCTTATTGCAACCAAAATATATTTTAACGGAGTCACCGAATTATCTTTAATAATGTGACCCAAATATTTTACCGAGTTTGAAGCAAATGTACATTTAGAAAATTTTAATTCCAAATCCTCTTGTCGTATGGCGTCTTTTACTTTAATATTTCTCTATTGTTAAGTCTATGTGTGCTTCGTAATTTTTCACTCTTCCGATCTCATATTTATCTTTAGCGAAATTCGATTTATACTTGTCTGATGACTCATCTATTTTTGCTCTTTTGTGGGAATCAAGATTACTTAAGAAAATTTCGAACGTTTCAATATCAATGTTTTCATTAAAATTTACTTCGTTCGAGTATTCGAATTGATTGTTTTTATTATTCTTCTGAAAATTTTTTTCTTCGTATTTTTCGTTAGTTGTTCTTTGTATTATATCTAAATTTTTGTTTTGGATCAATTCAAATACTTTTAGTATATTCAACCCGATTAGGAAATCGTAAATAAAGCATTTATTTTCAACTACATAAACAGTAACAGATTTTTCTATGTCATAAATTTTAATTTTTACAGCAATCATTCCATTTGTTTTTGGTACACCATTAATCGTTGTCAAATTTGCTCTTTGTACATTTGTTTCATTTTTTAATTTTATTAATTTTAAGCTTATTAAAGACACATTAGAGCCTGAATCATAAATTCAAGTTGTTTTTAATGTTATTTATTAATAATTTGACTTTGATCAATAGTGGCACTACGTTTTTTTGGTCGGTATCGTTTAATTCGAGCTCTAATTCAGAGTTATTAACTAAATTTATTCCACCCTTTTTTCTTTTGTGTCTTATTATAGAGATTTTTTTTATTTTGAACCAACAATTTGATTCAGAATGAAATCGAGGGCATTTATTTAAATTTTCGCATATTTTGCAATGCAACATTTTGACTGTCTTTTCTTTATTAAATACGTTGTCTTTATTTTCTCAAGTCTTTTTCTTTACTAAATGTTGGTATTTAATAATTTCTCTATAAAGATCCTTGATTTTTTTAATATTTCCCTTAGAAATAAATAGATCATCTATTGTGAATAATCTACACCAAATGACCCAGCTGATTTGTTGATGAATGAATAAATTAATTTTCCATTAAAAATAACCAGTAACCAAATAACCTAGTAAGCTTGTTAATTGGTGTATAAGTGAATAAATTATCAAGAATTAATAACCCAATAACCCTGTACGCTTGTTGACGAAAAAATAAATAAATTATCAGTAACAAATAATGTATAACCTAATGACCTAGCGCATCCATTACAGAATAAATTGATTATCTATAATTTATCTGTAAAAAATCTATAACCATATAACCCAGCGCACTTGATTGATAAACAACCAATAAATTATCAATAATCACATAAATCATCTTTAACAAACACTCCATAGCCTAATGCCCAAGTGCGCTTGTTGATTAACAAATAGATAAATTATCTATAATGAATATCTACAACCTAATGACCAAGCTGACTTCTTGATAAATGAACAAATAAATATTCCATAACAAATAACCAATAACCTTATAACCCACCAAGCTTGTTGATTGATAAATAAGTGAATAAATTATAAGTAACTAATAACCTAATAACACAGCGCGCTTATTGACGAATAAATAAATTAATCATCTGTAACAAAGAATCTATAACCTTATGACCCAGCACTCTTATCACAGTATAAATAAATAAATTATCTATAAATAATCTGTAAATAATCCATAACCTAATAACCTAGCGTGCTTGTTGATTGATAAACAAGCAAATATATTATCAATAATAAATTATTAACCTAATAAACCAGCACGCTTGTTGATTGATAAATAAGTAAATAAATTATTATTAACTAATAACCGAGCATGCGTGTTGATAAAAAAATAAATTATCTGTAACAAATAATCTATAACCTAATGACTTAGCTGACTTGTTGATAAATGAATAAATAAATATTCAATGACAAATAATCAATAGCCTTATGACCCAGCGCGCTAGTTGATTGATGAATAAGTCAATAAATTATCCATAACTGATAAACTGATAACCTAGCACGCTTATTGTTATATAAATAAAAAAAATTTACATCCTAATGACCCCAAGAGCTTGTTGATTACTATATAAGTTGATAAATTATCGATGATTAATAATCTATAACCCAATAACCCAGCGCACTTGTTGATAAATCAATAAATATATTATCTACAATAATAATCTATAACCTAATGAGCCAGTGCGCTTTTTGACAGATACAATTAGTTTACAAACAAACAATCTGTAACCTAATTTTTTGGGGCACACAGAATAAATAAGCATTAGGATGGATCAGAGTAAGATGTACGTTTTATTATAACTAATTAAGTTAAGCATACAATAGATGCTGACTGACCAGCTTAACAGTTCTCGGCAGACTAGCTAAGTAAATTCGGTTACACTTCCATACACATACCAAGCACAGAACGCGGCATTATACAAGGTAACTGTGCTGGTATCGCAGTTTGTGTTAGTACAAGTTTTATGTATACAGCATTTACAGCTATACGCGCCAAACTACATAAACACTGTTTTATGAACGTAAAATACGTCTACTACCTTTTAAAAATGACTTCGCAATCGCTTAAGCATTAGTTTTTTTGTAAATGGTGTGCCTATTCAAAGAAATGAAAAAGTATTTATTTATTTTCACAATTGTACAAACTATCATAAACTATCTATAGGTAACACCTGATAAATACACCATTTATAAAAAAAAGGAATGCGCAAGCAATCACTACATCATTTTAAATAACACAAAAATTAGCGGACACCTTCCACGTTTTCCAAACGTCTGTACAACGTTTTTTGTAACTTTTTAAAATCGTTTTATGGTACAACTTTTTACTTTTATAGAAAGTTCTTAAAGCGTTCGATGCTGCCCGGGAATACAAAGCCAGCCGACATTATGCGATGACATACTTTATGTATTCGTTTATTCAAAAGACTGCTAATACTAAATTGAAAATATGAACGTAGTGGCATAGAGCCTCTACTTTAATTGCATAATTGTTACTTGAACGATTAATGACATTCTAAAAAGTAGACAAAAATGCCTCTTAGAGCTCGCACAGCTTGTTTATTTGTTCACTAAACTGTTTATTCCAAAAGCAAAACCAAATGACTAACAATGCTGATTTTCCTAACTTATATTTCCACCTGACGATTGTTTATAATCCCACAAGTCAAATCGTTCACGCGGCGAGCTTACTTCTCCCTCTTGATTACCTATGGGGCGGCTATTAACAAGTTGATAATTTGCTACCCAATGGCGCAAAAATATATGTATATATTTTTATAATGTGTACATTTATTTTTTTATGTAGAAAGCTGTAGAATACATCTGAATAGGTAAACGATACGATTTATAGTACTTACAAATGTCGTTTCATAGTTTTATTATTTGGAACCTAAAAAATAATAATGCACTTAAAGAGATTGTTTGACGTTCAATTATTTATGAAAATTTCTGAGTGGCAAAAGTCCAAGGAATTTCTACGTGGTATTTCGTACGAATTCATTGAATGCCACGTGACAGAACTCAGCATACAAAGAGTCCTAATAGATTTTTGCATAAAATTACTACGTGGGAATCAGCGTAGATTCCACGTTGACCGCGAAATTTCACGTAGAGATACTCAGGGTGGACTTTTTTTTTATTGTCCTTGTGTAATTCTAGGTCGAGCGAGTTCCCTGATCGCAATTCTTAGTCGATTCTTGCATTGAATTGCTTTGTGGGAATCCGGATAGATTCCATGGATACCATGGAATTCCACGTATAAAATCTACTTTGTGTCAGTTTCTAGAGTATTCTATGAGCCATTTAACCTTTGTGACTTTTTATACGTTAAATCTGATGTACAAATTTTACGCAAAATTCTGCATCGACTTTGGCAACAATGAAATTCATCAACGTAGAAGTTTTCATGGTGAGTCCACGAGAACTTTATTCTAAAAGATTTTTCCCTTGTGAAACTCCCCGGTTTACGTGGAATCAATGCTGATTTTGAATTGTTAATTCCCTGCAATAATACATTAGGACTTTTGCTACGGTAAATTCTATCCTCGTAGTGTTTCACTTAAAGAATTTTAGAGAACTTTATTTTGTGCAAGCTATTTAGTGAAATTTTAAGGTCCACGGAAAATTCACGTGAAATTTTAGTGTAACTTCTGTTAAATAAAGCACTTCAACTTTTGCAGGTAACAAACATTAAAATATAGATTATTTGTTATGGATTCTGTATATATCAATCAACAAGCGAGCTGGGTTATTAGGTTACAGATCATTTTTTACAAATAATTTATTTGTTTATTCATCAATCAACAATCGCGCTAAGTCATTAGATTATAGATTAATATTGTAGATAATTTATTTATTGATTCATCAACAAGCACGCAGGGTTACTAAGTTATTAATTACACAACCCAACAAAAACAAAAATTGTTCAGCTAACTAGGCGATGTTAATCTTGATTTTTGGGTCACTGAATTCAAATGCGGGGTCTGTTTTACTCCAAAAACTTAGCCTAAAAATCCAGTAATTTGTCCTAACTTTAATCTATCTTTTCCTGTGTACAAAAAAAATTAACTACTTAAACCCTGACCCCCTTGATCCAAGAAAATCAATATCTTATAACACTTTAACCTCTTAACCTCCTAATACTTAACCCCATAACCCCATACCCCGGAAAATCAATAAAATGCTTTTTTGACTATACCGTATTAATATCATGTTTTTGGAGTCACTGAATTCGAATCTGAATTCCGTTTTACTCCATCATCATTGGGTTAAACCATTAAGATGAAACATTTTGATGGACCCAATACAGTAATAACATCACCTGGTGAATTGTTGACTCAATGGTTACGTGAAATCTTGGCAGTTTCTGCATAACCTACTCTTAGCCTAACCCAGGTACAACGACGTGGACGTAGTAGGCGTATGATCCCTTTGGAACGCTTGATTAGCGTGAGTCCCTATATCTCTATTTTCAAAAACTGATTCTCTGTATTCAGGTTTTAACATGCTACTAATATTTGGATACAGAATTTTACATCGTAAAGATTGGTTAAAACCTTTAACGTTTGTTTGGCAGAAGTAACGATTATTTTTAGATTTGGGCTTACCATATCTCGCTGGAACTGAAAAAAGTAGCATGCTTTTTTTCTTATTTACATACCACCGAGTAAACATCGAGTGACAAGATGAACATACAAATCAAATATTTAAAAACAAATTAGTTAATAAACAGAAAAGGCAATTTGACTTAGAAATAAGTTATGAACCACAATAAAAGGAGCAGTGACTGCAACTGTCTCGAAAAGATAGCTCGTGGCTAAGTGGTTACGGTGCTCGGCTCGTATGCAGGAGGTTGCGAGTTCAAGACCTGTGGAAAACGTTTTCTTTTTTTTTCGGAATTTAAAATTTTACGTTACTATTCTTTTCGGCTTGGGATAGCCTTGAGTCACATTGTGCGACTCTGGTTGACGATATTGAGACTACAATTCCGCTACACATTTTAGAGAGAGACAGAATATTCGGTTTAAATAATTGATTTACCCCCTGCATAACGCCCCTTTAGAAGTATAACGTAAAAAAAAAGATGTCTTTTACATCGAAAGATTTTTTTAAAATACAAAGTCAAAGTAGGAGATGAAATCTGCGTAAGTTGAGATTTATACAGCTTTACTGTTGTTATAATAATAGGTTTGATTGTCGATGATGAGAAGTAATAATTTCAGTAGGCAACATGGAGATTAATTTCTTAAGATACAACTATACAACTTTATTAATCTTGACAGATATTCAGATGTTTGTTGAAATTACTATTGTTTGTAAAAGTTTTCAGACAATGACTACATTCGTATGGCTTATAATTATAGTGTATCCGTTTGTGGTTAGCTTAATATTCTTTTGACTTATAAGTTTAATCACAAATATGACATAGAAAGTTATTATAATCAGCATGAATTAAGCTGTGCCTTTCTAGAATAATTTTTTGCAAAATTGTTGCAAAAGTTTTATATGTACGGTACCATGGTGTACGTTAAGGACAAAACTCTAAATTTTATCAGAATATTTGCAGTTAGGGCTTGAAAAATGTATATGAAACATAAAGTTAAGTTTTTAGAGAAAATGATTTTTTCTACTTTTGATTACTATTTATCGACAGTCTCCTTTGAAATATTATTCAGATAAAAAAAAAACAGTTCGTTAACAAATCAATATTTTAAAATCTAACTATGTTTTGCAGTACAAAGAAGACAATGCAAGAAATTCATTATAACCATTACTTTTTACTTCAGTCTAAATAGAAGAAATCATCGTACTTTTAATCGGTTCTTGAATATCATAAGCAAATTGAAAAAAATTTGGTGCGGCTGGCGCTTTTACGGTCCGCAATATATGCCAAATTGGTATAGCAGCAAGCGCTTCGAGCTCTGGCGTAGCAGTTGAGCTCAGAGGGGCGTTTAGCGCGTCGGACCGGAGTAATGGGCGCTCCAGCCACGCCATAGAGTAGCAGGTACTAAATATATCATCTATAGCAATATTATCAATGTAGGAGTATGTTTTTATAGTAAACTTTTTTACAAAAGTTTTACAAAGTTTGCTGGGTACATAACATAAAATTTCCCACTCATGTCGTTCTTTGCTTAATAGTTATCAGACACATAAGTCTTATTTTCATTGAAAAATTACCAAATATTATACTTATACTAACGTATACAAACGTGCTATAAACATACGTACTCAAACGTGTGCTTAATTCAACACTTTTAATATATAACTTTAACCTTAAAAATCCGTGAACACAAATACTTTGCGTCTTTCTAAAGTTTTTCTCCTTTTATAAAAAAAAAAAAGAAAACATCTGATGCTTTCTGTATTTTCACTCACTTGATATCTGACCTCTCCACTTGGTTATAATGGTAACTCATGTATCAACCGTGGGTCACCTATCTGCTTCATTTTTATCATGTGTACCTTTTTCTTCCGGTGCTGGTTATAAGAAACTGTTACTTCTATGGTCTCACTTCTAACATCGCCTATTAACGTAGAACCTTTTGTATTTTACTTTTGTGTTTGTTCCTTCTTCTCGCTTACAAACTGCCTCTTTTTGGATTTTTCTCGCCTGCCAAGTCATGTCGTGCTCCATGAAAACTCCTTTCTTGAGCTTCTTTTTTCTTTTGAATAACTCTTTTTCGTTCTTTTCTTGTCATTTTACAACTATGATCTCGCCTTCTCCGTTTTCTTTCTTGCCTACCACCACTTTTGCCGATACTACTTCAAGACTCATTTTTAAATTCTCCTTCAGGTAACTTTTAACTTTCTCTGTTATCTTCGTTTCACTGAAATGTTCACCTTTAATCACCACGTTATCTTTTCTCTTTTGTCTCTCTTCCTTCTCTTCAGGCCACTCTCAGTCAGACGTACTTTTTAACTACACTGATTCTCTCTCAAAAAACAGAATCCCTTGGTTAATTTCTTGGTCCTCCAGCTCGCTTACCTGTTTTGCGGCTTCCTCTCGCACTTCTTTTATTTTTGCTTTCACTTCCTTCTTGACCTTTCTTATCTGCTGATCCATCACATTTTATAGTCTTCGTTATTCTCTGTTATTCCGCACTGCTCTAGGGTGGTGTTATTGGTTACTACCGTGCTTCTTGTCTTCGAAATATTTCCTTTTTTCGTGGATCGGCTCTCTTATCTCAAAACCCTTCACATCTAATTTTCATCTGAACGTCTTCTTTGGCGGACATATATTACCTGGTTTTCACTGTTTGTTATTCCCTTGACTTGATAACCATAAGGTTTTGACTGTGTTTTTATTTTCTACTACCTTTTTACGGCATCAATGCCATATTCACCCTATGCCTGTCGCTGTACACGTGTACACTCTACGGCTACCGCGATGCCACTTAATATTATCAATATATAAAGTCTCAAGATACGAGCGCTCTGGTTCGGCGCTTTTCCAGCTCTATGGCATGATGTGCATAAGCTGGATAAAGCGCTGTTTGTGTTTAACTAGCTGATACTTGGACAGCTATTGATGGACTTATTTGGAGAAAATTAGAGATGTTTCTAAAAGTTTCAGTTATTAAATATTTTCATTCAAAGATGCAAAATAAGTTTTCTTAGAAGAAACTTCAACCTGAAATATCGCCAAACGTCTAACTTTAATAGCAAGAAGTGAACACAGAATTTCCGAAAATCGTATTTATTTAAAATTCTGTATTGTTTTTTTATGTCTCGAGAGTATGCATGTGTTTGTTTGCACATTTTAATTAATAACTTTCCGGAAATAGCGTTGATCTGTGATTATGAAAGTTCTCATCTGTTTAGGAGCTAAAAAGCTTTAAATGTATTACTCAAGAATTTCTCTATCTAATTAATTAGATATAGAATTCAACAAAAAATGACAAACTTGCATTTCATTGTATTCTTCCATAAAATTTTTTTTTATTACTCACATTTTCTTATATGTTAGAAAATATCTGATGAACTACGTAGATTAATGATTAATTAGTCAAGTTAAAGAATACTAACAACGAAACAAATTAGCGCTTAAAAAATCACAGATCAGCGAGATATTTCAAAAGTTATTAACAAAAATGTGCAACAAAAAGTGCCGTGGCACAAAATCTTTCAGTAAATCACTCCTCAGTTTATTTCTATTGTATATTATGATCTGAAATTTTGTAAACATACTTTCGTAAATTAAAGAAATGATACAGAATTATGAGAAATACGATTTTCGGAAATACCTTATACAGTTTTGTCGATTAAACTTGAGTGTTGGGAGACATTTTAGGTTAGAAATTTTTTCCATGTAAACAAATGCATTTGCAACATCAGATAAAAATAATTTACAGCTAGACGCCTCAAGAAACATTCTTTATCTTGATCAAATCAATTTATTAATAGATGTCAGAGTCCGTAGCGAGTAAAACCCAAATAGAGCTTCGTCGAGTTTAAAATAGTCTTTCAATGACTAATCGACTAGGAAGATACTGAGAAAAAATTGGTGCATCTACTGCCCTCGCTAGTGTTTATAATACGTAAAGTACTTGTGTACTTCATACTCACAGAGACCTGTGCAGCTGCTGCACAGGTTAGTGTAGCTAGCATCTCTTGACTGTGCAGTAGGTGCGCCAACTATGCCATGCAACTGGTACTTACTGGGAGACCTGAGCAGCAGCTGCAGCGCTGAATGATCAGCAAAATTACCTATGTATTTATGTTCAGCATGAGACGCCAATAGTAGTGATCTACCATGTTCAAAAAAGAACTTAAACCTTTCCCTATGTAATCATTCGAACGTTGGCAGCAAAAGCACGCAAATATTTATTATCGTTTTGAATATCGAACACTGTTTTTCTTCATTTCTTTAGAGATATATCGCCAAAGAGTTTTAAAAGCATGATAACAGCCCATGCTAGAAATAAATTTAATATCGGTACAAAATCTTAAATGCAAATATTTTTGCTGATGTACATTTGGTAAGTTTATACATTCCAACTGGTTCAAATACATTGGTGACTCAGCAAACAATTAAAAAATAATACGACGCACAACTCTGAAGTTTTAAGAAGTTTTAGTTTACATTTTTGCTACCACGTATCCACGCCAGTATCATCGTATGTAGAATATAAAAAATATACACATATCTTCCGATATTATGTAGTTGTATGGTTTTAAGGTGAGTACTAGCTTTCCCTCGCCCCCTCTCCTGAATACAGTAAATTTCGTTTCTTTATACCGTGAAATTTGACCCCCAAAAAATTGAGTAGACTCTCCTTCACTCCCTCCCCAGACTCCCTCCTATCGCCCCCCCAGCTTTCCCAAAAAATATTATTCTGTTTTATCCTAAAATTTCGACTCTACTATTAATTTCATACATATAAACTATTCAGTCATATCACAAATTTTCTACATTTTAGGTTTTAGAAATTTAAATAAAGTATAAAATTTCAGTCCAATTTAAATAAGTTATTAAAAAAACACACCTTGAAATATAGAACGTCATTCTGGATGCAATTTCTTATGTAAAACCATAGGGCATTACATATGGTATTTCATATGGCAAAACATAATGGGTTTTAGATTGGTACTGCCATATGTAATTCCACGTGGAAAAACATAAAATTACAAATTCAAATTAAAAAAAAATTTTGTTACACATCTGGTTACTGATTGGTCTATAATCAGATTGTTTCAGAATATTCTGATTTCACTAAGATAGTCATCTTTACTAAAAGAATAACAATCATGCGTAATATAAGAGTAAGACAGACTATACTATAAGGGGCGTATGTACGGAAAGCAATATTTACGTGAAAAAGTATTAGTTTAAAATTTATATTAAGAAGATATCAATCATGATCGAAAGTTGTGAAATGAGCTGCAAAAATGATTCCTCAAAAAAAGGCATGATATATAAAGTCTTTACTCATAACGTGTAACTGTTTTCAGCACAGCAAAAACGCTACTATTATTTATAGGTAAATAAAGGTATTTACTTTCAGTAGAAAGAGCAAATAGGGCTTCTGATGCATTTTATTCACAATGTTTATATTAAGATTCATAATAATCAAAAAGACTTTATTTTTCAATAAATATACATCATGCTATTCAAATTTTCTAAATAATTCTTTGATTATTTAAGAAAATTTGTCTTCTCAATATTAATACATTGAAAAAAAATTAAATCTGTCAAACATTTCATGAATAACAGTTAATATCTTTAATAGATAATTTTAGAAATTTAAGTTACATTAACTATAAGTATTAAAAAAAATAAACGTAACTAATCTATATAAAATAAAAGATTACTATAAAATAACAAATTTGAAGTCTGTAATAAAATTTTCAAGTTTTAACTACAAAATCTAACAATACATCAAGTAGGACAATTTTGTTTATAATAACTAAATACTAGACTTTACGCAGTCAAAATATTCAAAACAAAAAGACGTCGCTTTAGCTAACAGGAAATCATAAAATCACTAGATATCATAAAAGCTTCTCAAATAAAATGGTGGTAATTGTATAAAATGTGTATATAGTGCGCAAAAAATGTAATGAGCATGATTGCAACAAATCGACGGAATTATTATATTAATATAAGTATATTGATAATCTTATATTGATGCAATATAGATATTATACAATTCATTCAAAAGTCCGATTATTTTTAAGTTTGTTACAGCTTTTATAGTTTTTCTACAAGTACTTAAAATTAATTGTTATTTTTTTAAAAAAAAGCAAGTGAGTTAAATAAAAAAAATGGTACTGTATTTCTTCTGTATAAATGCACCCGGTATTATATACTAAGTTGAAATTGATTATATGTTATCTGAAATCACCATAGATCACGTCTTTGTATGTGTCTAAAGTCCTAGCCCAAGCAATAGTATTTTTAATGTTAAATTATTTTGTTAATAATAAGGAGTGACCGCACAAAAGTTAACTGCGGTGGCGCTGATTGTACTTAAGCCTAGATGGAATTCTCACTTAATGAGAGTAATGGAGACAGACTATCGGGAGTCTATCTGGGATAAAAAGTAGGGGAAACTGACTGTCTTCCTTGCTCTCATTATTATCATGGCTTAAGTATAATCAGCGCCACCGCAGTCAACTTTTGTGCAGTCACTCCTCAGTAGTTTTTTTAAAAGAAATATTTTCAGAATACTATAATAAAAAGAAAAAAAATCGAAATATGTATAAGTAAAAAAAATTGAAATATATTTTAACCATCATATTTTAAATGTAAGAATCAAGCTATTTTGAGCTTCTTCAACAAATAAGAGAAAAATTGCTAATCTCATAAGAAATTTCATGTATTAATATGATAATTAATCATATGACACATTTTATAAATATAAAAAATTAGGAGGTTCGCGAGCAGAGCGCGCAGGTGGGCAAGTACAAGTAAGGAATAAATATTACAAAAAAATTGGACAAGTTACGTAATGTAATTAGACAGGTATCAAAGTAATTAAAAATGATAAGATAAAAAAAGGTAAATTATTGCAAATCTATTAACAGGATTTCACAATAATTGAGCAGAAAATATGGATTTTAGATGAATCAAATAATACTAAAATAAAAGAGAGAGTACAAATAGAATTAAAGACTTACGTAGAAGGATTAATAAAATGATAATGGACAAAAAAATTTCACAAGCGTGAGAAAACTAAGCAAAGGAGAAGAAAGCAAAATTTAAATGAGTTTTGGAAAGCTGATAAAAAATTAAAATGAAAAAAAGAGGAAGGCAGAAGGAATAATTTTTAGAATTTTTTAAGAGATAATAATGATACATATTGTACGAAATAAAAAAGAGTATATGAATCAACAGCATAGTCTAGAAGGATTTTTACAAGAATATATGCATTAATAAATCAAGAAATGTCTTGGGTAAAATAAAAACAAAAAAGACACAAGAGAAGACAGAGTTATGGAAAACAGTTTCAAGAATCTGCAAATAAGTTGGACGATTGATTCGACAAATTACTTCATAGCTTAAAACTAACACACATACTATAGATGCATGGTCAATATCAAGAATCCATCAAATTCACAAGGCAGGGAAAAAGTATTAGGACGTTAAAACTACAGAGCGGCTTTTTAAATGTAACATACAAGATTTATTAAATTATAATCGTTGAAAAAGTATAAAAATTGGTAGAGCAGTGAAAAATAATAAAAGAGAGTTACGCTGCCATCAAAACATAAGGAAGAACAAGATACCATAGTTTGTACTGAATAATGTAATATAAAGTAAACTAGAGCAAGTCGTCAATAAAGTATATGGTGTTTGTAGACTTTAAAAAAGAATTTGATAACATTAATAGAGAATTATTTCGGATGAAAATAAATTTAAGAGAAATAAGTGAAAAATGACATTAATGTTGAAAATAATCTAAAAGTATACAAAAAACAGTTCATTACGGCTAGGATCTGACAAATTTATTTAAAACTATGAAATAGAAAAGGCAAGGGTGCCTATAAAGCCTGGTACTTTCAAGTTTGTTTATATAGAAAATAGACGATAAGTGGATCTAAAATAATACAGGTGTAATAGTAGGCAAACTTAAAATTGACCGTATTAAATTATCTAATGACGTTAATTGAGGCTCACAGCATATTGAAGACAGAAAACATGTACAGAAAGACTTAGATAAATAAAGTATAAATAATATACTGGAAGTAGACAACAAAAAAAGAAAATGTTAATTTTTAGGAATAAAGAAGGAATAGAAACAGATCTGTTGGAATTTGAATTGGATGCATAAGAAGATTAAAACTAGGATATAGACCGAGAAGTGTGGTTCTCAAAAACAAATTTTCGTGGCACGAAGAAAAAACGACAGGTAGGGAGAAACGGACAGTCAAAGCAATTTTAGGCTTAAGCAAAAAAGATAAAGTAGAAAGTTCGAATCATAGATTACTTTTCATGGATTAAATGATAAAATTAGATTGCACATACGTAGCGGAGACTTGCGTATGAATGAGAAACAAAAAATGTTGATAAAATTGAAGGTAGATTCAAAATATGAAGTTTGGTTTAAATGCAAAGACACAAGGATACATATGAAGATTGAAGGCGGGCAGCGTGGAAATGAATTTGGAAATGGAAAAGAAAAGACAAAGGAGAAAAAAAAGATTTAGATTTACAAATAATATTTCGACTTTAAATGCAAAAAAATCAGGATGTACGTGGAAAATAGAGGCGGGTAGGGATAGCCTAGAAAAAGGCATAAGAAGAAATAAATTTACTTTTTGCGAATAATAAAAAAATGACAATAACAAGAGACCTCATTCATGCTTAATAGAAGTATTAACGGAGACTGAATGAATAAATCATACAAAAGAGGAAAAAAATAGTATATTATAAAGTAGATGATGTGAAAACGATAGGACTTATAAAAAGAGCAACGAAGGAATATAAACTTGAGAAAATCGATGATAATTTTTCAATGAAAAGGAAGACTTTTGTCAATCAGGAAATACATAAAAACTGCATGAGGATTTACAACTCTATTATCCCTCAAATTTAAAAGATAAAAAGAATGAAAAAGAGAGAAAAAAATTTAGCAAAAAGAAAAACATATGAGTAATTTATTTAAGTGAAAGTTATTGATGAAAAGTATTCAAGTGATAGACTGTGATCTCTGCAATGAGAGTAAAAAAAAATTATAAAGTAAATATTGCTATGAAAAGAGGAAAAAAAAGAAATAATATCAGTCAGAAATATAAGATGAAAAGATAATGGAGAGATATGCAGGAGGGAGATGATTTATGTGAATGTATAATTCATTTATGTAGGTAAATAAGGCACTACAAAATGAAGATTTAAAGTTTAACGATATGTTATGCGTTATAAATTATATTATGTCAATAAAAATAAAAAAATCTTACATGTTGAAGTATGTTTAATAAATAACGTATTACATTCTATTAAAAATAAAATTAGTATTGATTTAAGGGAATATGCACTTTCAACAGTTATAAAACAAAAGGAAATGGAGAAGTAAATAAAAATTAACGTTAGTATTGGAAAAATAATTAAAAAAATAAACACATAAATATCAAGTAAGACTTTCACAATGCTATCTGATGATGAACTTATATTTATATTCGATTTTAAAATGTTCAAAAATATAAAAAAAGGGCTCATAACTGTATCCGTAAAAATAACGATTGCATATGTATCAATATTGACCATAAATACTAAATAGAATCATTATCAGTATTAAATTAGTAACAGTTATTTGATAAACCAGTGAACTTATTTTATGTATTGACTTTATTTTTTCGAAAATTAAGCGAATTTTTATGATATTGCTTTGGTTATCTATGTTTGTACGCGTATGAGTAATACCACCGAACTTTGAAAATAGGTGTTACTGATCAATATATATATACAATGTACATGAATAAAATTAATTTTCATAAACATAGATAATGAAAGTATTATCTAACAAAGATTTAACATAACTTTTTAAGAAAAGTTAAGGCTTATTAGTATTAGGCTCAAAAGTGTACTGATTCAGTGACTTTTCAAGTATTACTAGGCGTTGTTCAATTTCTTTCTGCTTTTATAAAAAAAAATCTATCTCTATAATTTTATGAAAATCAGAGGGATTTGTTATTATACATATTATATTTAGTAAAAAGTTTACCTGTAAGCGTGCCTGTTACCTAAAGATAGTTATAACCATATTTCTGAGTGTTATCGATTTTATTAAGAATTAGCTTATAAAAGATACTTTCGGTATAAAAAAAAGCTATCAAATTTTTCAATTTTTCAAAGCAATACATGTTTTTAAAAGTTAAAAATAAGATTTTTATTTATTTTTAAGCGTGCTACATAACATTTTGCATATATATTACTTTTAAAAACATTCTATAGCGCGCAACGCATACTAAAAATCGTTTACTTCGAGAGATACACTTCTAATTTACGTAAAAAGTAACTTTTTTTGGCGTACACGACTCCTAGCACTTTTAAAAAAATAATATCAAAAGTCTTCATCAAGAAATTGTGTTGGACAAAAATTATGTGACTTCCAAAATCCTTAAAAAATTTACAGATCTTATAATTTTTAGCAATAATTGAAATGACCGAAGTTTCGAAGGGTATCAAAATAGTAAGCTTTTTACGATTTTACATTAAAGCTTGGATCAAATCCTTTAAATCGTACTCTAATTTTTTTTCGATTTTTGCATTTGTTTTAAAGTTATAGTCCGCCAAATATTGAGAAATCACACGATTGCGAGTTACGTGAAGTTTAAATTGTGTTTTTCCTTAAGTTCTTTAATTTGTTACGTAAAAATAAAGCACCGTACAGAAAAGTGTATAACAACATTTTATGCATAAAATAAGCCAAAGAATACGGTAATAATTATGAAATAACGAAAATGTCAAGATTTTATATTGTTGTTAATAATTTGTTACTAGTAAAAAAAAAGGTATCTTTAAATATAAGTAACGCGGATTTTTACCTAATATTGGCAGACCATAGAAATAAGAAGAATGATTCTAATTAGAGTGCATTGGATTATTTTCCTTATCCAAACAAAAATGAAAAAGTTAAAAATTCGTTTAACCTTCTTATATATGTATAAAAAAATAAATTCTTGTTTTTATTATTTAGACATAAGCAAAAATATTGAAATATTGAAATATTGGAGCGCGCAAGAGGGTGCAGCTTTACTAGTACATATATATATATTGAAATTCTCGCTTTGTATTTAAAGAGTGCGCAAATTAAGGCCGTAAAACTGAAAATCAATATGTACTTTGAAGGTCTATAAGTCAACTTCTTTAATGAGGCCCTGCTAACTTTTAAGAAGATCAGCCATATCTCATCATACTTGAAAAAAATACTTTTACAGCACCTTGCTTATAAAAAAATGCAGAGAACTGTGAATCATAAAACTGCAAAGAGAAGTCAAGACTGTTGATTGAGTCCTATTAACTTTAGCAAAAATAGCGATGTATCTATATATTTGACAAAAATACATGTATTTTTACTGATCCTTACACTTTTAACCAAAAGTAAGAAAATGAACGCTCGAAAGTATAAAACATCCAATTCATACTTTTCAGGGTATAAAACATATTTTTACCTATTAAAGTCGGGATTCAAAAATATTTTATTTTCAAAAGAGAATTTTTCTAGTTTTAAAAGTGTAAAGACGTACTTTCTACTTTTCTGAAATGATATATATTTATTTTTGCACAAGTATAAATGCTGTGATTAATGCTATTTAGAAGAAGAAAACTTATTTCTTACTTACAAAGAATAAATTTTATGATTAAATAATTCACACCAAAAGACTGATTGATTGATTGATTGATTTCTTTATTAATGGGCCTTGGGGTACAACCCTGTATGGCCACGTATGAGTTATGAGTACAAGTAAAATAATAATTATGATAATAATAGTACATGTTGATAATAAAATAAAATAATAAAATGTTCATAATAATTCGTAGAATAAATGATGCAAGTGGTAATAGCGAGTTATAAGATGAAAACTTG
>JAPYYV010001309.1:0-51442 GCA_030522625.1 Copidosoma aretas
GTGTACCAACATAACAAAACCAAAAAATCGATAATCGAAAGTACGTTGCCCGCGAAATTTGAAAAGTCACCTTACTTTTTGAACACACCTCGTATGTATTTATGTACACTAGTCCGCTCATAATACAAGTAATACCTACCCGCAATGTTGTCGATTTATTGCTGAGGCACGCAAAGATCCAGAGAGATTTGACCACGCAAAAAAGGTCAAGATAGACGGAAAAGTAAAAGAGATTAAAATTCAGATAGACGTTTTTGGTGGATTGCTGTATGCATCGCTTGAACACGAGATCGGCATTAAAAAACCATTGAGCGACCCTCTTGCACCAATTTCTTTCGCATTTCGTCACAGTGATGTAGAAATTTGCAAGACAGTAAAGTCAGTAGTACTTCAGAAATTTGATGCATACACGATACATGATAACGATTTTCCAGCTCCTGACATTACGATATTAAACGGCTTTTATTTTCTGCACGCCTTAAAAAATCTGCCAGAAAGCTACGAAAAATTATCAAAAACATATTTTCAAATTGTTAGTGTACGATCAGAAAGAAGTGAATATCATTTTCGATAAGTATGATACGCCCAGTATTAAGGACTACGAATACAAGTTGCGAGGTGGAGACAACACATACTACGACATGAGACGCGGAAATAAACGTCCCGCCGAGTTGACGAGTTGAGCAAATTACTGAAAAGTAAGTATTGTAAGGATGCATTCGTTCAATTTCTTGTAAACGATTGGATGAGTGATGAATTTTTCGTGCTACGCGATGGAAAAATCGTCAAGGTCAACTACGTCCAGCGTTATGCATTTAAAGTGTCAGAGGTCAATAAGGTGAAGAGAACAATTGACTTTAATTTATCGTGCAATCAGGAGGAGGTCGATACGAAAATCGTGCATCACATTTGCCAACTTAATTTCCCTTGTACGGTTCATATACGATGCACAGACTCAGACCTACCGGTCATCATGCTTTCCAACTTTAAATTTTTGAAGTCCGATGTAAAAATAATTATTGATCAATGTACTAGTAAGAAAGCTGTGTACTATCATATAAACAAAATTTATGATAAACTTGGATCCGAACTGTCTTGCTCGCCTGCTATATGCCACATATTTACGGGGAATGATTGCAATCCAGCTTTTTTCTGCGAAGGGAAGAAAAAACCTTTTATTATTTTGAAAAAAAATAAAAAATTGCAACAGTTGTTTATATATCTCTTACGCGTGAGGCCAGTTCAATTATCAACATCCAGTGATGTTTTCCAGGCCATAGAAGACTTTGTATGCAGGCTGTATGGTCTCACAAAAAAAGATGATGTCAATAAAGGATGCTATGAATTATTTACAAAAATTTGTAAAACCTGGAATGACAACGAAAAAGTTTAAAAAAAAAATTTTTAAGTTACAATTTTTGCATTCTGCCACCTACTTGACAGGAGCTGTTGCAGCACATAATGCGAACTATGTACATCAGCAGCATATGGTGCAATTTACACATACGCAACCCTAGTGACTACCGGCCGGAAGACTGTGGATGGACTCTATCTGATGGATACTTAGAATTCTTTTGGTTCGAAAGGACCTCAAATTCCATCATTTCAAGAAATTGTACGGAATTCAGAAGGTACTGCAATGTAATAAATAATTATAAACTATTCCTATTTATATTTATTATAAGCAATGTATAATTTGTATTACAGAAGCAATCGTCAATGATAAGGACAAGTGTGACGACGACAGCGATGCAGATTGTTTCAGTGATTGTGCTACCACGAGCGAAGACGAATGGGAGAATTAATTGGCTGTCAAGCTTCTATACAATATAAATAGTATTACTATATATTTTTTTATTCATTTAGTATGAAGTACAGCAAATTAATTTTTACAAATAATCGTCATAAGTATAGTAGTTTGTTTATCAGATTCTGTATACCACTATGTATATTATTCATTTCCGACATTGCAGGGTATGTATTTTTGTCGGACAAGACATACGCTGCAATATTTATGTTAGACATTATTTTCGTTAATTGTAAAACATGTTTCCTAACATGTGTTATTTATGTCGGACAAGAGGCAATATTAAAAGTGACGATCGGAAAACTGACATGTTTGACGCCTCGGACTCGCAACACGATGCATTAATTTTGTCGTACAGTGTTACCCTACCGTGAAGGATGAATAAACGAAGCGATTCACCATATATCAGCTTGTAAGTTATAAAAAAAGATATTACCGAAATTACGACATATTGCGCCTGTCCGACGCTTAAATTGCAGCGGCCATTTTGTCGACCAAGTTTGTTTCCTTCTTTTAACCATCACACTTTTACGATTAAAATTAAAATCAAGTGGTAGGTAATAAAAAAGGTACCCTCGCTAAATCGACACGTTTAAGAACTGGGGGTGTGAAAACGCTGCATATTCAAGACATCTCGCAATAGAAAAATTTCTCCGACTCCTTAAGATGAACGCATCTGCCAAGTATCACCTTGTAGGTAATAACTGGAAAAAAGGTCCCTGGGCCCGCCGACTACTATTTTTATAGTCCAAAATTATTGCAAGAAACTGAGAAGGCACTTTTAAAGTTTATGCTCTGTAATCATGCTAGTTTTGCACACGAACAAAAAAGTAGACAGGCTTATTTAGAGATCTTAAGTAGATTTTTGAAAAGAGAAAAAATGAGTTACACTACTAAAATTATGTTACACCTAACCCTTTACACAAGGTATCTGTGTGTAACTAAATTCACTCAGCCTTGGGATTATGGTGCCCCAATATGGGTCTGTTGCTTAAATTCTTTTTCAATTCACCGAAAGCAGCTTCATTGCAATTGTCCTATTTACAAATATTATTTTTCTTCCTTAAATAAAAAATTAGGTTTAGTGTACGCGAAAATCAAGGGATGAATCAACGAAAAACACTTGTCCTCCCGTGGAAATGATGGGCATTATGTGCGAACCGAAGAGTGGAAAGTTCTACAACTACTTTATTACTACGTTCTCCTGAACTTATTTTGTCACTATCTATTTATCTATTTATATCCCCATGTTTTTTACTTTGTGTAAAGCTAACCAATGCGTTTTTGATTTAAGCTCCATACCTGCATCTTTAGATGATTCAAAAATCACTTTCGTTTTATAAATAAACTCATTCTAAGTCTTTGCATACACTTAAGATCATACAATCTACGTAGCCCGAGAGCCCAATGCAGATTTGGCCGCCTGTAACTATATCGGCTTAAATTTTATTTATAAAATAGCGCAATTACTATATCGAACCATAGTCCAGTGCTGTGGAGTGTATGGAGTAGTGTGTATGTGGAAAGAATAAAACAAGTAATTATACTCTGGGGCATATATGCGCTTCTCATCTGACTAATCACAAGTCCAAACAAAATAGGCTTTGATATATCTAATCACGGATAAGAATACGGTTGGAGCAAGGCGTCAGTTTGTAAAGTTGTAGCTGCATATCATTACAACCAAAAACTGTGCAAGCAGCCATGTATATCTCTATTCATACATAGTTGTATTAGTCGAAATTTTCCTGACCCCTTGCCCCCCCCCCCCTCCCTCTGCACTGCTGGTAGTAATTAGTTTAATTTTTACGTGGTTTGGAAAGAGTCATTTGTTGTGGCACCCCCCCCTGCTCCCATCTGCCCACCGTGCGAGACCACCCACACAAATTCGCTAGTGTTCTCCTTTTTTTTTCTAATTTTTTTTTAGCCCCTCATTACCGCGATTCTTTTAATCGCCCACTATGGGACAAATGGTGTTTTTTTTTGTTCAAAACCGTATATCTTAAAAATATAAAGTGATACATACAAAATTATTTTCAAGCTCCAAGCTTAAATAATATAGAATAGGGAGTAACAGATTTAGCAAACCAAATCTATAAATTAATAAAAGACCTCGAAAAAAAAAAAAAGTTTTATGCCAAAAATCGACTTAATTACCTCAATAACATTAAGCATTTATAAGAATTATTACAGTAACTAATTTTGGAGATTCTAGCTTAGATGATAGGTAATATAGTAAGATCATAGAGAATATTAGATCGTGTCATCTAACTCTATATTAGTTAATAAACTTTAAAATTGACTTGATTAGCTACAGAACCCATTTTTCAAGTATTTGTCACAATTATTACTAGATGATCATTTTATTACGCTCCAACATAACCTCCGAAACCGAGATTATTGGTTTGAATTTGTCAGAAACCTAAAAAAAAATTACCAATTATTTATTTTCTTTGAAGAAGATATTAGATTTCTGAAATTTGAGATCCAAACTCGCATTTGTTAACGATGTTTTAGAGGATTTCCAAATGAATATCTAACTATAATTGTACTTAATGTTTTAAACCATTTTTTAAGGAAATTGAGTCATTCAAACGGTCTTTTAAGTCGGAATTTGGATTTGAAGAATTTTTATTATTATGGAGGTTGGGACTGCACGATCTTACATTCTCTATGATTTTCCTATATCATGTATCATCTAAGCTTCAATCTCCAAACATAATTTTAAGATTATTTATTTTCCCTCTAAAGGGGCTACGTTTTCGACACTTTTAACTAAAAAGCTTGTTTTTTGAGGTTATGTTATGTTAAAGCGTATTGAATTGAATATCTAGTAATAATTTTCATAAATGTTTTGTAAACAATGTTGTGGAGGTAACCAAGTCATTCAAACGATTTTTTAGTTTAGAACTTAGTATTCAAAGTATTTTATCATTTTAAAGGTTAGGATTATTTATTTTGTTAATTGCGATAATTTTTCTCTGTTCTCTATCATCTAAGCTTAGAGCTTATCAAAGAATTTTTTGATTACTTATTTTATTCTAAAGATGTATCGTTTACGACACTTCAAATCGTAAAACTTGTTTTTGAGGTTATGTCAGAGTGTTTTGAATTAAATATCTAGCATAAATTGTTGTTAATGTTTTAAAACCAAGTTATTTAAGTAATCAAGTCGGTGTTTCTGCTTGAAACTTTTTTTTTCGTGGCATTGGATTAATCTAGAAATCAAGGTCATTCGATTCGTTATCCTCCATAATTTCTCTCTATTCTTGATCAATAAAGCTTAAAGTTCCAAAAACAATTTTTCATTTATCTTTGTATATTCTCAAGATATTAGTTTTTGAACAAAAAACGCATGTGTCCAACGCCTGGCAGAAGGGAAGCTTCCATACTTATTGTATTGTAGTGAATACTGTAAGCCTATGCATTCAAAAAAAAGTTCTTACAAGTGTTATTTGTAACTTACATGGAATAATTAATTTTACAAATAAGTAGAAATCGAATAATTTTTGTGAAATTTGTATATATTTAAGCATCGTTAAAAAAAAGTTATACGTATATAATGATGTATAAAAAATTACTGAAGAAAATTGTATCTTCAGTATGCGTAATTTTTTAGTCACTTTTCGAGTTGTTTGAGTAACTCTTTAAATACTGCAACTTTTCACTCTCTAAAGGGGATCGTTCTTATATTACATAAGTATTTCTAAGAAGAAAGGGTGTTTCGAAATTTTCCATGCATTCTTACATAGGGGAGGTTTGAAGGCAATGAGTCATTTACGTAATTATTAAAACAAATGATTTGTAATAGCTTTTCAACGGCATAGCAACGTTTCGATATGTAAAACCACCGGCTGCATGCCTTTGGTCATGAATTTTATTACAGTACAATTAAGACAAGTTTTTTTTATACAGCATGTTTTCATTTCTTTTATTCAAAGGAATGTTCATCTTTTTACATTTGTCTGCTATTTATTCTAGAATTTCAAGAGTTAGCAGTGGCTTAAGTTTCATAGACATCTGAAAATAATGTTTTTGAGTAGTCATGTAATTTAAAAACACTTTATTAATTACGTAAGAACTTGTAGAAAAGGAGGGGATTGATGAAAATCTTATGCTTTCTTACATAGGGGTGGGTGGGAGTCGAAAATCATTAAAAAGCCGTTACGTAATTTAATGACGATTCCAAAGACCCGACTTAGCACTTTTTTTTATATCGGGAGCCAACTCGGCATCAGCTTTCAAAGATATATAGAGAGCAGTAATGAGCATATATGCCATACTATTTTAACCCTACTCGTACAGTATCTCACAATACGTACGTTTCATCGAAATTATAAACAATAAATAACAACGCATTTTGTTAAGCGTAAACATAAAATTTTATAAGGATTGCACGTACCGTTTTACAGATATAAAGTTTAAAAGTTGGACTCATTAACATGGGAAGTATAAGATTATCCCTCGAAAGGGGAGACTTTGTCATCAATTGAAATAAACCGCTTTGACGTAAAAATTTGTTTTCTTATTTCTTGGACCCCACAGGCTCCTCCACACCTCTTACACCACCGTGACCTCCCTGCACTATATTTTATTGAATTACATATTTAAAATTGTATGTTTCGGAAGTCTTTAATCAGCGTATATCTGCTTGAATTTTTATACATTTTAATTTCCTAAATAGAGCTTTGGAAAATAAATATATCCCACTATGCTCACAAAAATCATTTGAGACTATTCCAAGATACGTATAAAGAAATTAATAACCATGTTAGAAAATTCAGTGTTAAATAATTTATCATCGTAAACATCAGAGATAACGAATTGATATTCAACAGCAGCAAGCAAATTTAAAATTCTCTACAGGAATGAATCATTTTCTGAATATCTACATCGTTAAACAAAACTTTTTCTTCCTATGTCGATTTATTAGGTGATTTCGACCTTTCTTCACACATTGCATTCACGATTAACCAACAATAATTATGAGAATATATTTACTTACAATGCATACCGAAAATAAACTTTTAATTATTATATATTTTTGAATGATGTTTTTCAAATTAGAGTTGTATTTATTGTATTTAGCCACCAAATCCGATTGGAATAACCTTTTACATATAACCTTATATTCTGTATTGATTGCTAATATTGTTTCGTTATTTTTCATTTTAATCTTATACTCTTATCTTACAAGCGGTCTTAGGTCTTTGATTCATAGACTGTCAGAGTGATTTAACACCACTTTCTCCTATTTAAATAGTTTTCCAAAATTCCGAGAAATTCATTTTTTTTTTTAATATTTTTCTTTTTCCTAGATAAAATGTTTTTCATAATTTTTCTAGTATAACTTGCGGTTATCACGTAGGAGAACTTTTGAATAGTAGTTTTCCCATTCAGCATCTGAAAGGACTATGAAAGTTGCTAGGTTGATGGAATTTGAGTCTGATAAAAATATTGAAAAATTGTTGCAAGGTAATAAGTTCGTATAATTCTGTGGTTCACCCTTACCATGTGTATTAATACATGATTCTGAATATGATTTTATCTTCTTAAGTAATTCAAGTCGATAAAAAATATAGTGCTAATCAATATACAAAAATTAATAATCATTACTTTTAATCGTCTTTTAATTTATGTCAAAAATACTGCATAAATACATACAGACATCCAAGCATACATTCAGTCCATCTAACATGCAAGGGACATTCGTAAAATCATACACGGGCAAACAAAGAGACACACATTCATACATACACAGATAAAAAGATACGTACATACATTTATTCATTTATAAATTATTAACGACATACAAACATACATACACTTATACATGTACACAGAGACACATGAATACATGCATGTATGCATTTACGTACATACATACGGATAGACATACAAGCATACAGATATTACACATGGATACCATCATTTATACCTTTTTACACTGCAAAATATCTAGCACAAACAGACTGTAATTGCTGGTGATTCAGCAACTCCAAATGTGTTTCCTATTTAGCATGCTCTATCTTACAACTTTCCATGCAAGTTTTGTGGTGGAAGGCACCCAAAAGTATATAATGCTGTGATCGTAAGATTTAAAGGATTACAGCTCAAAATTGACAGTCTGAAACTGATGGTTTTCGATTTGACTTTGGTTGTAGATTTGATGTATATGTCGTGGGTAAATAGAGAATTCAGGAGGTTAGCTAACTGCTTTGGCTGTTATCTAACCGCCGTCAGATAGACAGTTCAGTTATTATTAAACGTTCATTCGTCTAATTGACCAGGCAATAAGTTAACTGCCTAAGACACCTTCGGCATTTAGAAAGGCGAGAATGACCATGCTTGAAAACATTTTTAATATGCACGTAATTTGTATTACATTGCCTTTAAATATTTACAGTGCAGTGCTCTGTCGTAACATTTGTTAAACGATTTTGTCTTTTAATCATATACAGGAGAGATAATCAAAATGTTTTTCAATTAATTTTATTATTGGGAAATATTAAGAAACCCCTACCTCGAGAGTTACTCTCTGTACGTACTCGTGTTTTCACTAGTTTTGTTGTCTACTAGGATATTGATGCAGACAATAAAGTTTAAATTTTACTCTCTTTGGAAATACTAAGAAACTTACCAGTCATCGTTAGCGTGTCTTAACAAATAATTAAATAAACTAAAAAAATTTTGATTGCATCTTCTGTATCCGATTCCATGCCGAAATTTTTCAATAAATATTACGACAAAGCGATGTACTGTTAATATTTAAAGGCAATGTAATATGAAATACATACATATTAAATGTTTTTTCAAACATGATCATTTCCGCTTTTCTAAATTCCAGAGGTGTTACAAGCAGTTAGCTAAATGCCTAATCCATAAGACGACTAAACTTTCTTCAATAACTGAATTGTCTATCTGCCAGCGGTTAGCTAACCACCTAGGTAGTTAGCTTACCGCCTAAATTCGCTATTTGCTTACGACATAACGGCATATATGTGTATATACAATTATGCATGCCCATAAAATATTGAAAAATAATTATTTCAAAATGTTTCTCAGTAATGAAATGAAATATTTGTGCAAAACATTAGTAAAATCTTTTAAAAATATTTCTAAAGAAATTTTTCAAAAACCTTTCAAGATACTTAGAAAATATTTTATCCCTCAAAAATCTATTATAATAAATTAAGATACTATATTTTCTGATAAGATAAATGCAATATTTCAGAAATATTTACCAATGCATTAGGATAAAATATATTTGTCAACTTTAATAATGTATTTAAAAAACATTTAACAGTGCATAAAAATGAAATATTTTCTTGAAAGTTAAATGAAGTATTTTTAAATATTTCATAATCAATTAAGATACGATTTTTCCTTGAAAGATAAACGAAATATGTTGAAAATATTTTGCAATGCACTAAAGTAAAATATTGTTTTGAAACATCAATCAAATATTTCAAAAATATCAATAAGACATTTACAGTTACTTCGATGAAAATAGATGTTTCGTGCTGTTAAGGACTTGCATTGTTGGTGTCCTAGTCTGGTGAGAAAAATTAAAAGTGAAATTGGTAGCCCTATAGGTGCCAAAGAACGTAGAGTATTTTAATCTAAGTGTTGCATGCCATAAGACTAAATTTAAGAGTGTAACTTTTGATCAACAAATCATTTAAAGGTCAAAATATCAGGCCTGTAATCTGTTTCGATCGAAAATTTCGGTATAAAATGTTAGAATAAGCGAAAACGAGTCAATAAAATATTCTCTTAGCATAAATATCCAAAATAGTGGACCCATACCTAAAAGTTGTTAGTAGTTTTTGGCCAGCATTAAACGAATCCCATCATCACGAGCTGTTTCCTTTCTCCCCAACAATATGCATGATAAGTTTGCGTCGACTTTATTGGTATTTTTCCACTGCTGAACATAAACTATAAGCCTTTAAAACCAGTGGCTTGTACCGTAAAGATAAAAACGTATTTAACGCACTTAGTAAAAGTACAGAAAATGGGACGATGCAATACTACTAAGTGTTTTCCAAACAAATAATAACTTAATCCGAAAATTCTGTCGGTTCCGTAGCCAGATGAAACAACAGTTCCGATGTATTTTTTCTCGCGTCAAGCCGATTATTTTAAAACGTTAAGTGTCTACAAGTGCCATTTCCGGGGATAAGCCATGATAATATATCTAGATCAAAAGCCACAGTTAAAGTGCACTATTTTTTATTCAATTAGACTTATTGTTAACGTTTTGCCATATTAGAGAGACCTCTTTAGGACATCATCAACCTACATGTACAAACTATGTTTAGTAAAAATAATAGTAAAAAAATACATGAATTAATGAATGTAAATAAACAGAAGTCACATATACTTATGATTATAGGCAGGTGACTAAGGCACTTCAAAACTTCGAAAGCATCCTTATGCTTACATACATTCTCATAAAATTTTAAAGCAAACAATATCAATGGGAAGTAAATTTATACATCACAATATTAATCGTCAAAGTAAGTAAAATATTTTATATTCGACTTTGAATGAATTCATGTAACTAGTTTGTACAAAGAGACACACAGTAGACGGATAACAACTTAAAAGCATGAAAATACAAAAGGCAGTCATACAGTCCAAGGAGCGAGGTCAGTGACTACTTACCTGCGTCAACATTATAACAATAAAAGGATCTTAAATTCCTTAACTTTAAGGTATTGGACGTTTTATATAAAAAGAATATATGTAAGTCTAAAAAACATAATGGCCTCTTGAAAGAAACATTAAATGCCATACGTGTCGTAAATTATTTAACCGACTTTTTAATTGATTGTATACAAATCTTGTACGAATTAGAAAGTTTTTTAAGAATCAGTTTTATTGTTATTATTTTTATGATGCTAATAAATATGTAAGAATTCCGATAATTCTCTTATTCATTCGGACTGATCAGTGTCTAGTACCATAACATTCTTAAAATTAAGAGTATGTCCCATATCAGCACAGTGTTTTGCCATAACGGATCTTTAATTATTTTTTGTAGTCCAGTACTGGCTGACATTGCCTTAAACCTCCTGGAAGAGGAACTACTTGATGAACATAGCGGTCTGTCTTGGTACACGGTAGGTATAAGAATTACTGTTTTTGAACCGTAAAATATCTGGATACGAAAACTGTTTTAAATGAGTTTAATCCATAGGGTACATGGCCCTATTATTGAGGCTCTGAACTATAAATACAGAAATACGGATCACTGACTAATGTATACGTACGAATTATTTTTCTTTTCTTTAACTTTATTTATCAATGTAGCCTATCAAATTCTCAAACTTGCAATCACTTTTCACATGAAAATTCAACACCCGATACGAGTTATACGAGTAAGCTTGCATCAGTTTACTCCGATTCCTAAACGAAAACCTTAAGAAAATGCATATTTTACTGTCGTTTATAGATGGACTGCATTTGATACGTGTACGATATAAATGTCATGGTGATATTAAATAGGTGTCAATAACGTGATAAGCAACTTTTTTTTTTATTTTGGTTTTCTTTTGTATTCATTATCGAGGCCCTACATTCAGTGCTAGAAGCTGTTACTTAACCTCAATTTCTTGTCTGGTAAGATTTATTTAGATTTGTTTTTGGTGTGACAAATCAATGTTCGTAATCATAAATATAAACAAAACTATTCAATTTATATGTAATACATACATATGTTGATATATTCTTTCAGTCTAACCATGTTGTTATCGGGCTACATGGGGCTCGATAATAGGGGCTCAATAATAGATCCATCGCCTCTTTCAGGGCTCGATAATAAAGGCAAAAAATAGTTCTTTTATTTCATTGATGATAAATTCAATCATTGATCTTATAATGCAGAAAAATTTACACTTGTAGTAAATCACTTATACAGCCAATCTTTACTAAAATTGTGATGAAATCATTGAGCATACATTTATAATTACATTAGATTCCTGAAAATTTGTCTAAGACTATCGATAATAGAGCCATCTACCCCTACTATTCTAAAATCTAATTTACTACAGAACATAAGATCGATGGTAGTTTACCATTTTTAGACATGAAAATCACAAAAGTGTTTCATAAAGATTACCATCGCAAACACTCCTCTTCAGACAAAATTCATAATTATTTTTCTCATCCTCAGACAAATGTCAAAAAAGCGACTATTATAGGATAGATTGATAAATGTTTTCGACTTTATGATTCTAATCACAGAACAAAAAACTTAATTACTGCTAGGGAAATGTTAAATATTAATGGTTGTCTGGCGTCGTTTTCTTTCCAAGTAATTAAAAATAGAGTAGGTTTTCAAAATAGACTTAATGAGACTGACAATTTCAAAATATGCACGCCAAATGTACAAAAACTGGAAATCTCAGTTACATTCAATAAAATTTTGCATAATACTATTAATAAATTTTTACATGATCAAGATTACTTGATAATATCTAAGACTATTAACAATTTTAATAGCATTATTATACCAGGTAAAGATAAGATTGACACTTATAAAATAAGGATGGTAGATCATACTATTTTTTGTAACGTCTGTAAAGTTCCGTACGCTTAGCAGACAGGGAGACAACTTTAGATAAGGACAATGAAATGTATAAGAAGTACGAAAACAAATAATAAAATATCTTTAGTAGCAAAACACTGTGCTTGTATGGGACATACATGGGATCTTGGCGATATCATCGCATCTTCGCAAGGGCGGAATTTAATGGCCGATAGCATATGTATCTAAGCGTATTCCTGGAAAGGAACTTGAAAGCGCGAATAATAATAAGTAGACTAGTGCAATCGTTTAAGGGTTTAAAAAATTTAATTGATTCATCAGTAGGCATAGAATAAATTGCATAACGAATCATAAGCCGCTATAAACACTCTTTGGTCCCCAACAAGGTACTTCGTTAACTGCTGCCAACAGGCTACAACGTTGACAGTATTTTCTGTCGAGTTTTCAGTACAAAATAGAATGGGTGAATCCAAAAGATAACACAACTTGCTATGCATGATTGCGTCTGCCCATTAAAGACGACACAAAATTTTTGGTGCTGACTGTACACTAGTACACAATGCATCCAAAAATGGCAGTGTCATCGATTAAAAAAAAAAAAACAACAGGAATTTTAACTTTGTACAACTTTATTAAAAATAATTAAACTTTGTAGTTTTGGTTGGCTGACAACTAACAATAAGTTCTTAGAAGAAGTAAAAAAATATATTACAAAACGTAATGAACTTTTAGTCGAAGATAATTGCCTGTTCTGGGGTTTTATAATCGTCATTTACTTGAAAATGTTGAGAAATACTAATTGAAATTTATGTAAAAATTTATTTTCATTTGGTAAACTTCTTCATCACTTCGTCTCAAAATCGGGAAGCGTAGAGTGTGAAACAATATGCAAGTATAAAGTATTGTTTATACGTAGCAAACCTTATGAATCAATTTTTAAAGTAATTTTACCATAAGACATCCTGTTCTTCAGTTATCTGAACTGTGAACTAATTGTTACATCATTAGAATAATGCACAAAATCTAGACTTTTTAATAAGTAACAATGTAATTAAATCTTTGTCAATAAATTATATAACGGGTTAATGTTACCAGTTGTAATAATGTCTTGAAACGAATAAGAATATACTATAAATTATCAAACAATAATAGTTATTATTCTTCATGTTTGAGAATTGTAAAAAAATATTCTCTCACTAAAAAATATGTTTTAATTTAAATTTACCACTTAAATTATTTAGAATAAAATATCATTACAGGTCATTGTTAGTTGAAATAAATTTTATGTATGAATACAATATTTTCTCCTCTTTAAGAAAAAAAATTCGACAACTATGACGCCAAAAAGTGTATGAGAAGTGCGCCAGTACAACACGTAGAAGGAGAGTGGAAAACCGAAAAACAAAGTGGAAAAGTCTAAAAGAAAATGGTAAGGAGGCAGACAGTATTTGAGACTATTTAGAAAAATCCAACTACGACGACATTTTTGCTAGTTAAAGCAAAATACAACGATCGCTAGTAAAAAATGGAGGAAAAATCAGACGCACCGGTTGAGTCGGGAGGCGACAGCATCGACAATCCGTTGGCTGGCTGTTTGATATAGATCAAGAAAAAGACAGACAATGTCAAAGTGGCATTATGCATAAAGTTAAGGAGAACAAAGACTAACACACGCAGGCTGGAAGAACAGTACGAGGAGAGACAACAAAGAAGCGCAAGAAGAGGAGACATCCATAGTTGAAACAGCTGACGATACAGAAGAGGAGCTGGTAGTAAGAAGGCAAAATTTACACGAGTAAATCCGAAGAGCAGCGTTGTATTCTCCAGTAGACTATGGAAAGAGAAAACGTTTATGAAAAAAGAACTAGCAAATAAATAAAGAACAAGGATTGTAAAAGTAACCGTAAAAGTAAAATGATTCAAAAGGTACATGATGTACAATAATAGCAAGAAAGTAAAAAGAGAGAAATCAAATTTTGGATGAAATACGGTGCATTCACACGACAGTAATAGTAAAAAAAATCAGAGTCGACAAGGTGA
This sequence comes from Copidosoma aretas, assembly GCA_030522625.1. Classification (NCBI taxonomy): domain Eukaryota; kingdom Metazoa; phylum Arthropoda; class Insecta; order Hymenoptera; family Encyrtidae; genus Copidosoma; species Copidosoma aretas. The sequence goes on from JAPYYV010001309.1 coordinate 14,403, forward strand.
GCAGTGTAAATACGCCCACGAGAGACAGAGATAACCATCTACGTACAAAGTAAGTACATGAATAGCATACCGGATAGGATATCTGAAAGCAAATGCGAATACGACAAAAAGATTAGCAGGTACGGAAACAAAAATTGAATGATAAATGAAGTGAAAAAAACAGAAAAGTTATACAAGAAGAAATTTAGGAGGTAGCTTGGAGAGACACGGGATGACCAATTTTCGCAAAGAGGTGCAATTACTACGAGGGTAAGTACTGCTAAACTACAATCTATGAAAAATAATGTGCTATAAAAAAAGATATACACAGGCTTGAACACATTGGTATGAATGTCAAAAATGATTATATAGAAACAAAAAAAGCAATACTGGACCGACTAAGAGGTGTCTAAGAGGAGGCAATGGTCTGTAAGTGAAGCTGAGATACATAAAAATAAGCGTAGAAGAAGTATGAATTAATTAGCATGTATGCAGGGGTAGGTTAGAACATTGCACCCGCGGGAGAGTAGACGAAGAGAAAAAAGTGCATCATCAGCAAGCAGAGCATGTGCGAGATATAGGTATAGTTAAGTTTAGATAATGTTCATTTAGTACTAGTTACAGTTACTTAAAATACGAGTTATTACAAATTAATGAATGAGGATATAGTATAAGTATTAGAAATAGCAGCAAGGCCATAAATACAGATACCGATAATAATATAATGATATAAAAGGAGTAAAATAAAGAAACAGTTTTTAATAAGATGCTAGGAAGATTGATAAATCAAATTAAACGATCAGTGGAGGGTAGAGGCAGAATTATAATGACTAGAGATTTAGATGCTAGAATGAGAGAGAAATAAATATAACTAGCCACAATGAACGTCGGGGCCGTACTATATAACTATTCCAGCTTTTTCAAAAAAATCAAGACAAACTAATTTGTCTCTTAAAGTCTCCTCATGTCGTCTTGAAGATGAAAATTGGCTTGTCCAGATGCATATGTTGAAGTAAGGAAAAGTTATATGGTACTACCCCGGAGGATAAAGTGCTAAGAAGTGAAGACAAAAAAGTTTTAAAATGGTTTCTTAACTTTAGATTAGTAGTAAACTATTAGTATACAAAGAAATATTAAAACGGGACGATAGCCTATGCAGAAAAAAAGAATTGATCCTCTAAATCAAGTATTGGTGGTAAGGACGAAGGATTATAGTGGAGTTGAAACTTTGAAAATGGTAAAGAGAAAAAGGTCTGATAACCAACCGATGAAGCTTAAAATCACAGAAAACCTTATATTAGACAAGAAAAAAGTTACAGAAGCAGAAAAGTAAGAAATTATACTAATATGGATAAAAGGAAACAAAAAATATTTTAACAGACTAACAAAGATAGGAGGAGAATATATGGATAAAATAATCAACGAAGGTGAAATAAATATCACAGAACGATAGGACATGTTACTAAATGTAATCACATAGGTAACTGAGGTACTAAAAATAAAATGATGAGTTGATATATTACAGATGACAAGTAAATTAAAAGAATAGTCAAAAAATAAAAGAATTGTACAAAAATTAAACTAAAGACAGAGAAAAAGATTTAACACAAATTATAAAATATTAAGAAAAAAAATAAAAAATCCGTAATAAAACTAAGGAAAGTAGCGAAAAGCAAAGATTTTGATGAGTTTAAGAAAGCAATTCAAAAAGACAACACGAAAAAAACTGCTGCCAATAAATAACCCAAAAGCTTCTAGAAATACTTTTTATTCCTCTTTTTATTTGATACAAAAGAAAATTAAAATATGAATTAGAATGATTCTTAATAGAAGAAGAAGCTATTTTTACGATCAAAATAGTAGAGTTATTTTAAAAAAAAGATTATATTTTTTGAATATTATAGTACAAAAAACACTTAAAAAAAAGATTTAAATCGAAAACAACTGAACCAATCATTTAATAGTATATTATGCACCTAGGGAGTAAAGAAGGCTGTGTACACCCGGCGAGTAGTGAAGCTAAGCTCGCTAGGCGTGCAGCCTACTTTAATCCCGTGGTGCATATACGATTTTTTAACATCCCCAGCCATATAGTTCATTTAGCGCGTATAGTGACAGTCGTTCAATATATAAATCAAATTTAATTATTAAAACACGACTATAATACGTTCGAGCATCATTGAGACTCAATATTTGCTCTCTCAGAGCGGTCTGCACTCTGCACCTCGGTCGATCTCGATCTCTCGCTCTCGCTCGCTCGCACTCTATGATGCATAACATATATTTTGTCGATGTATTCATAACACGGACAAAACTGATCGAACGACTGACAAATAAAAAGATTATAGCATCATATCAATGTTGTGATTGCTTACTTATAGGTATGCACATACTTGCACACTGACAATACACTGGAGTCGGTCTTTTTTTCTAACGGTATTCTAGAACCACAAACTGTCACTCTTCTTATTTGCATGATTCTTGTAAGCAACGAAGAAAAGGTTATAACCGCGCGTTTAGCATGGGCTATATGTTTACAAGAGAAAAAAAGTGAGATAGAAAATCATGCGCATGCGCGTGGTACACCGACACTGGCAAAGAATAACATTTAAAGCCGATTCCACAACATACTGTCTCGCGCTGCACTCACATAACGCTGTACTGTATCAAAGAAGGGTGTAATACAACGCAAAGCAGAGTCCGTTGTGACATGAGGCTTGCGGGGCGTACATGCACCGGCTTACAGGCTAGTAGGTATTGCATAAAGAACGAACTTTATGGCATGGGATGTTAAAAAATAATTTTAAAATTCAATACACCTAATACAACAGAAATGTACCAAAAACATTATCAAATTAGTATGCATGTATCCTGTTATAACTTTTCAAAACAAACTTTGGTACCTTATTAATTGGAATATAAAAAAAAAGTGTATAAAAGAATAAAAACCATGGTGATTGAAAATTTTTTAATACGCTCTACAAGATTGAATAATTTAATAAATTGAATCATGATTTTTTTGATAACAAGATATTAAAAACTTATTTATTAAGACTTGTAAAATCGTTTCCACATTAGAATAAGGTACATATAAGTTGTTTAAAATGCACCTAGAATTATTCAAACGGGCAGTGACAGTGAGTTAAAAAGAGAGCTACAGTGACGTAGTCAAGAGAGGCGTGCACTGTATGTGTAAGCGTAAGTGTGATAACTCAGTAAAATGAGTGCATGCTTATTTCCTTTCACCTGCGTGAACAGTTGCCTATGGCTCGTCGTACACGACGCCACGGCTAGAGCGGCGCATGGTTAAAAACGCTGTCTCTTAATGGTAGTCGTCTGTAGTCAGTAGCTTGTGATTGTTTAATGACATAGTTATTTTTGGATTTACCACTTTGTCAAATACTTACTCAAATTTTGAGAGATAAAATATTCATTAGTGTCAACAAAACTGAAGTGAATATAAGTGCTAATAAAAGAACTGTCAGTAACACGTTTCACGTGTTGCACTATACTGACAAATTTGTTGTAAGACAGTGATAATTTATAATATAAGTTTATGATGTTTAAAATATTCTCAAGTGTTATTATTGGCCTTCTGTGTTCGCTTCCTCTCATTTGGTTCCTAACAAAATTATACAGTCAATGAACGTTGGATACAAATTAAACATAGTCCCTTGAGCCGGATGAGAGTGAAAAAGGCGAACGCCATTAGTGTGCCGTTAGATCGCGGAAGAAAAAGCCTCGAGTGGCCATCTCGGTACAACGAGCAAAAGCGTGGTGACGACGGCAATAGACAAAGAAACCAGAACGCCCGTAGTTATAGAGATATAGTGTATGAGAACGAGTGCCGTTGAAGTGAGAAAGAAGAATCCTTACGGCCATCATAGAGTGTAAACAAGACCAATGAAGACTCTGGTGTCAATAGATATTTAGACGCGCGCAGCTTGTACATAGCCTTTGGTAGACGCGCGTGACTCGCAAATAGGTATCGTAAGTAGAGGCGTTGGGCTCGCGTGAAGCCATTAGTTAGATGTATGCAGCTTGTATACAGCAACAAGTTAGACGCGCGTGGCTCGCGTAAAGCCTATAGTTTGATACGCTCTGCCCGCATAAAGCCATAAGATCTCCCCTCATGTGTCATAGTTACTGGTTAGAGAGAATTTGGTTTCTCGTTCAGTATGCAAGAGAATGTACCATAGCATAGCATCGCATTGCGATTAAGCAATATACATGAAAGTCTAAGCCTCAACGTTACAGATATAGGTGGTAGGGCCTTCTCGTCATATTAGTGTAAAAGACTGAAGTTGGAAATGGTACAATAGCATCGGATATAGTTCAACTAATAGAAGAAAACAAATTTGGACTCAAGGGTTTACGCTAAAAAATCTACTAGTCATCGGTACGAGCAAGTTGAGTGTAAATGGACATCTTTTAGAGACTCTAAAAGAATTATAAATATTTGAAAGAGACTGGTAAGCGAATTAGTGCATAAATTAAATTTGATCGACTCAATAAAAAAAAAAAAAAAAAACAAAAATTTTTTAAATTTTTTAATTAAATTTAATAAATTTTATTAATTTATTCTTTTTTTTGTATATTCAACTTCTATATCCATAAATTTCGCATTAGTGATTTTTGATTTTACTTTTCAATAATTTACAATAACATTGTTACACCGTTTCAAAATTAAGTTCGCTAGTTCAGGAAAGGTCTTGTAGTCATTTGTTGTGATTTAACTTGGATTTAAACTTTAGCGTTGAGTTGATAGATTGACTTAGTAAGATCTAACGTAGTAAAGATTATACAAAGTATTGAAAAATAAATTTCAACTACTATCGAATTCAGTGAATGTTAGATCTTATTACTATTATTAATCATAATTATTATGTATATAGTTATTACTAATAATAAATAAACGTACATTATTAGGATTATGTAGTTCTTGTAAGTAAACGGAAGCAAGGAAAAATTGTAAGTGAACTGGTCACAGACATTTTTTGATACAGTCTTTAGTATTCGATTGGTTTAAATTAAAATTTTTTTTTTTGCGAAATTTATGGATATAGAAGTTGAATATACAAAAAAAAGAATAAATTAATAAAATTTAATTCAATTTTCAATTTGTTTATACAACTAGTTAGGAGAGCTCGATAATTATTTATAATATTAGATTAATTGCAGTTCTTCTCCTTTTCGCATTGCTCACTGCTTGAATGAGTTTCGCTAGAGTGCTTGTTTTCCACTCTATCTTACCTAATTAATTGAATTTGGGAGCTAAATCATTCAAAGATTTCGGTATAGTTTATTTCTCTACCATGGAAAACTTTGTAAGGGCACAAGTGGCTCTTCGTGCTCCTAATCCTAATGCTTTTGCTGATTTCAAGAAAGGTGGAGAAGCAAAGATGACTAGAGGTTAAGCTAAAGCTCATTTAGCCAGGTTGGAAGACCGATTTCGAAGAGCTCAACAGAATCACGAAAAAATCCTAACTTCAACTGACGTTGAAGTATCACATGCCTACCTTTCTAACGAATACGTAGAAAAAATATGCGACTCCTATTATTTATCATTAAGAGATTTCAATGAGTTTTTAGAGCAATTTGATCCTACAACATTTGATGAGTCTCAATTTAACTTACCTAATCCAGGAAATCTCCCTGTTACATCCAAGGAAAACTAATACCGTTATTACGGGTACTGGAGCCGTAATAATTGCTTGACCCAAGAAAATTGTCTCCTTCGAGCTCAGACCGCATTTTGATTCTGAATTTTTCTTGAATGTAGACGCTTTTTTTTGGGCTCGTGTTTCTTCTTATCGTACCCCCGCCAAGGCAACCCTTCCAGATTTCTTTGTAAAGGGCCTTAAGTTAGCGGACCCTGAGTATACGAGTCTAGATAAGATTGACGTCATTTTAGGTGCCGTAGTACAAGCTCAAATATTGAAGAAGAAAATTAAGATGCATCAAAAATGTGCCTCCTTGGCTACGTCTACTCACCTTGGATAGTTACTCTCAGGAACTTTCGATGATAGAGATTCCTCTATTTTGTCAGGTACTCTTAGTTTCTTACATTACTCTAATGCCCCTCCTATCTCTGAGTTACTTCAAAGGTTTTGAAGACTAGAGGAACTTCCAAATTTCGCAGGCGAGCTCGCCCGAGATGACAAGGAATGTAAAGAGCAAGTTGCATTATGTGAACGAGGGTTCGACAAATTTTTTCCACTTGTAAGAAAAGCTTGAAGAGATAATATCCTAGAGTTGGTTTTTAGGTTAAATTCGAGAAGTATGTTGCACGAAAATTCACGTTAAATGTCTATAGTGCTAATACGACTGCAAAATAAGCATTTTAAAAATTAAAAAGGTTTTTGAATAGTTGTGCATTTGAAAACCTTGTATTATGAAGCTTCTATAGAATTTAAGTGTTAGTTTTTATTTCTACTAGGGTTCTAAACTTTTTTAACCACATAACAAAGCTTACATAAAGACATAATGTTATTATGGGATTAATAAACTGTTTTTATCGGTCTATTAAGTTTGTAGAGTTCATGTCAACGATTTCTTGAAATTTTTCAGGCAAGGTTTAAAAGTTAAATGGATCAGAGACTCATAGCGAAAGGATACAAGGCTCTATGGCTAGTATTTTGTTAAATCGTAATTCAAAACTCTGTTTCCAAAAAAGTGTGTGTTAATACTGTATATCCGTATATTATAAGGAATTTCAAGGTTAGGTTTGAGGTAATGCAGGTGTAAAAATCTCTTGTAAACGATAGTAGTCACCAAATGTCCTAAAATGAATACGATTGAGGTTATAAACTTTGTTTTAAGGGTTTTATGTCTAGAGATTTTCCACTGCAGACTAAATTTGGGCGTTTAAGGTGATGTCATTATGTTGGTAATATTTTTCTTTGAACTCGGGCACGGAAGTTTTCTGGAAAATTATATTTGGCATATGTAAAATCGTTATGATTGCTTGAGAATTGTGATGTCTGGCTATTTTCGAGACAAAAAAACCGGTTTCACCCCACTGTGCGTCAGTTAGTCGGTGATGTTGTAAACTCTGGTTCGTGGGCTCCTCTCTGCATTCGCAGTGAGTTCTGTTGTGAAGGCCCCACGTCTGGCGCATAATTGTAAAAAGCGCCCTCTGAGGATGGGCGGCGAGCGAAGTGGAATGTAAGACACGGATAATATCGGTCCTCGGCCGAAAAACTAGTGAGCGACATGACGGTCGGTGTATCCTCTGACGATGCGCGAGGATGTAGCCTGTGATCTGAAGCGAGGCAGCAAGGGGGTACATAATCCTTAGCCGGTGCGAGAAAGCAAGGGACCTGTCGTCTCCATAGTCAGTTCCTTGAGGAGGCTGCCGATTGTGTCGCCACTATAGTCGCCTTGAGTCTGGATGGTGTAGCTAGCTACCTGTTTATTGGAGGTAAGAGTGCACTGCAACAAGCGTAGGCTGATAGGTAGAGCTGCGAATTGTCGGACCTACTGATCTCTTAATTAAAGGAGTTAGGTTGTTTTGAATAAAGATCCCGGGATTAGGTTTTTGAACAACTTTGCTTTATTATCATCGGATTGGGTTTTTAACAACTTCGCAAAAATGGTATCCATTTAGCGACAAGTAGTATGTACTACAAGGCGAGCAAGACTTTCAATGTAAATCCGCGAGTATACTTGAAAAGGTTTAAGTGGATTTATTAAGACGATATTTTAAATACGATAATATATATATATATATATATATATATATATATATGCGTGCGTGCGTGTGCGTGTGTGTGTGTGTGTGTGTGTGTGCATGGTTGTGTGTATGTATGTGTGTTTGTAGACACCAAAACATTCTAGAAAAAGGACCTAATAATAATGTAGACCTTTAAACCGCAAATAAAATAATATATGGACTTAATACTTTGTTTCCTAATATAAGAATGTTAGTTTATAGAGTAACACATTTTCTTACAAAAATATGAGTATTACGTAATGCAAGCACTATGTTAAAACTTCGTAGGGGCTAGAACAATAATACATCACTCTGATTGTGAAAAGCATTATAGCTTTTTCAAATCGAAGTACAACTCAAGAAGGTTCTTGATTTAGCTATTCTTATGAAAAATTGCCGTTGTCACGTTACAAAGGATGGTATTTTGTTTGAAACGGTAATAAAACTGTACATTTACGAAGTTTATCCAAAAATCATTCATTAAAGCCTTTTTAAGATATAAGTGGGACTTAATAGTAGATTACGTACGAGTTTGAAAAGGCTTAGATTTGCGGGCCGAGTGGTTTGCGGCCTGAGTCGAAAGCAAGGGACGTACCGAGGTCCGTAAAAAAGCCTTTACGATCGAGTTTCGGAATCTATTTTTCCACCTAAGAGCCCAAATCAAGCGGCGAAGGTGCTATTTTGAGGTTAGAAGGTGGTAAAAGGTATTTTTTCCACGATTCGGGTAAAAAACAAATGTATCACGTGTTTTAGCTGCCATTTGGCTTGTAAGAAAAAGAAATATTATTTATTAATGAGTATCAAATCCTTTCCTGTCATTGTAGATTTTAATACACCTTGCTAAATAATTTGTTTTACTAGATTTTCTCACGAAAATCCAAGTATCACGTGATTAAAGCTGTCATAATGAAACAAGGTAGAGGCGAAAATAATAATACTTCACTCTACTTGTAAAAAACATTTATGAGTTCTCATTAGAGCTCTTTCATATCGATGTATGACTCCACAAGGTTACTTATTTCGCTATTTTTACGATCAACCTCTTTAGTCACGTGACTATGCATACCATTATGTTTACTAGAGTACTAAAATTATACATTTACGGAGTTTCTATAAGAATCATATACTGAAGCCTGTTGATAACTAGAGTAGGACTAAAAAAGTTGTTTCTCCACAATTTCAAGGGTAAAACACATATGTCAAGTATTTTAGGCTACCCTTTTAGATTATATAGTTAACAACGAATTTTATTCATATAGTTCTGGAAAGAAACATTAAAGACTTTTGATTCAAGCCATTGTAGACCGTAGTAAGATTCATTTAGCGAATTTTATAATCGTTTCATGCAAAAAACGGTGTAGGTCAACGTATTTAGGTAGCTGTATTGGATCTGAGATGCGGGCTTACTACATATGCCGATTTATTTAGGTAGCTGTATTGGATCTGAGATGCGGGCTTACTACATATGCCGATTGTCGTTAAAAACAATAGATTCAAATATCTCGTTTGACTGCAAATAGAACTCCTAAAAACGAAACAAATTTCGAAGAAAGGTCATATGTTCACAAAGAATACCTCACATATACCCTAGTAGGGCTTCATCTCCGCACGATCCACGTGCCTGCCCTCCTATATTTTCTGATTTTTTTTTTCTATTATATTACTCAAGCATTTATTAATTTATTTGTACATACGGAGATACGGAGAAAATTGAAATGATCACAATAATTTGCTTGAAAATCGAATAAACATAGCTAATCCATGGAACAGCTTCACATATTGATCAAGTGATCATTAATCAATTAATATTTTTAAATGACTCTCGGATTTGTACATATGTATATGTACATAATAATAATAGGATTATTATCATTGCAAAATAAGTCTTAGACTTTTTTTTTGGTCATTTTCGAAAATTTTAGATCATTCATGAATATATGTTGATAAGATAATAGCATCTTGAAATTTTTTTGTAATAATAGCTACAGGAAAATGTTTATTCACTTATTTCTTGTACAGATATACACATACATCCATACTTTCTTTTCTTCTGTTATGTCGTCTTAATATTAATCATCTTCACAATTGATACTAATCGTATTTATAATATTATCTGTTTTACTATTAATATATGATAGTTTAACATCAATCACCTTCATCAATTAACATAAAAATATGTGAGAATTTTTCTCACATTAGCATTATGTTCAAATTGATAGAACATGAATTATAATTTCACGTTAAAGCTTTACTTTGTGGTTCCCAATTCCCCTATATATTCAAAAGATCTTATAGATTTTTATAAATAAACCACTGGTTCCCTTGTTATGTGTCAAGAGCTCCCTTCTGCACAACTCTTTAAATCTTTTTATCCTTCGTTACTGACTGATCATATTATTTTATTTACTATTGTCTTTTCTGCCTCTTGAAACAGTTATATGAGCACTCTATGATTTCTTTTTATCCATTACAGAGACGATAGTCTATCAGTTATAGCCGTTTTTGTTTTGCCATTTCTACAGTCTCATATCTTAGCCTACACTATTGTTCTTCCAAATCTTCTGCAAAATTTTTTTTATCCTAATATTTTTCTCTCTCTCGTTTTTTTTTTTTTTATTTCTTTACAGCAAATGCAAATGCGAGAGTTGTAAATTATAATCCATTTTTGCTTCATTTTCTTATTTTTGAGAGTCTATCTACATTTTGTAGTATACGAGTACTCTTTAATTTTCTTAAGTCTATTTTCCTCGTTTGCTCTTTTTCTAAGTTCCTTCGTTTCCCCATTGCCTACCTTTTTATATCCTTCTTTAACTTCTATGACCAATTTTGTCGGATTTTTATTGATAATACACCCTAATTCTTTTATTGATCAGACGTGCGACCACCTTCTCCTGTCTAAGTTCAAAATAAGTAGGAGGCTAGTTTTTGACTCATCTCTATAATTAGACTTTATTTTTTAATCTCTTACCAATAAGTGTTTAAGCTTTTTTTTCTATTTATTTCCTAGTGTGTTTGCATTTCAATTCAATATAATTTTTGTAAAATTTTTTTCTTTGTCTTCTTAACTTTTTCATCTGCAAGTCTCTGCTCTGTATAGGAAATCTAATTTATTCTTTAAAACTATAAGAAATAATCTTCAGTATATACTGTTGTCCTTAGCTCTTTTATTTAAGCCCACAATGTTGTGACTGCCTTTTGCATCTGACCTGTCCTTTTTTTCTCTGAGCCTCAAGAAGCTTTTTTTTTTGTTGAGAACCACACTTTCAGCTCTTTATTCTTTTAAAAAATTTCGGCGAAACGAAAACAACTATAACTGATGGACTATCGTCTCTGTAATAGACAAAAAGAGATCATAGAGTGCTAGTATTGCTGTGTCAAGAGGCAAAAAAAACAATAGAAAATGAAATAATAGGATCAGTCAGTAACGAAGGATTAAAAGATATTAAAGAGTTGTGCAAAAGGGAGCTCTTGACATATAACAAGGGAACCAATGAATTACTTATAAAAATATATATAATATCTTTTCAATATATAGGTGAATTGGAAACCACAGAGCGAAGCTTTAACGTGAAATTACAATTCATGTGCTATCAATTTAATCATAATGCTAATGTGAAAAAAATTCTTACATATTTTTATGTCGATTGATGAAGGTGATTGATGTTAAACTATCTTATATCATTATCTAAAAAGATAATATTATAAATACGATTAGTATCAATTGTAAAGATAATTAATATCAAGACAATTTAACACTAGAAAAGGAAGTATGGAAGTATGTATACATCTGTACAAGAAATAAAAAAATAAACATTTTCCTGTAGCTATTATTACGCAAAAATTTTAAGATGCTATTATCTTATCAACTTATAATCATAAATGATTTAAAATTTTCAAAAATGACCAAAAAAACAGTCTAAAACTTTTTTTGCAATAATAATAATCCGATTATTATTACATACATATACATATTCACAAATCTTACAGTCATTTAATAATAATAAATGATTAATGATAATTTGATCAATATGTTAAGCTGTTCCATAAATTAGCTATATTTATTCGATTTTCTAGCAAATAATTGTGATCATTTCAATTTTCTCCGTATCTACGCATGTACGAATAAATAAATAAACGCTTAAGTAATATAATAACAAAAAAAATATCAGAAAATATAGGGGGCAGGCACGTGAATCGTGCGGAGGTGAAGCCTCACTAGGGTATATATGAGGTATTTTTTGTAAACATATGACCTTTCATCGAAATTTGTTTTGTTTGTAGGTGTTCTGTATGCAGTGAAACAAGATATTCGGACCTATTGTTTTCAAGGACAATCGGCATATGTAGTAAGCCCGCATCTCAGATCCAATACAGCTACCTAAATACGTTGACCTACACCGTTTTTTGCATGAAACGATTATAAAATTCGCATGAAACGATTATAAAATTCGCTGGAAGAATCAGACTAGAGTGTACAATGGCTAGAATCAAAGGTCCTCAATTTTTTTTTTCAGAACTGTATGAACAAAATTCGTTGTTAACTATATAATCTAAAATGGTGGCCAAAAATACTTGACATATGTATTTTACCCCCAAAATTGTGGAAAAACAACTTTTTAAGTCCTAGTATAGTCATTAACAGGCTTAAGTATATGATTCTCATAAAAACTTTGTAAATGTATAATTTTAGTACTTAAGTAAATATAATGGTATGCATAGTCACGTGACTTAAGCGGTTGATCGTAAAAATAGCGAAATAAATAACCTTCTGGAGTCATACATCGATATAAAAGAGATATAATGAGAACTTATAAGTGTTTTTTACAAGTAGAGTAGAGTGTTACTATTTCCGTCTCCACTTATATCGTAAAAAGGCTTTAATGAATGATTTTTGGATAAACTTCGTAAATGTACAATTTTATTACTGTTTTCAACAAAATGCCATCCTTCGTTACGTGACAACGGCAATTTTTCATGAGAATTGCTAAATCAAGAATCTTCTTGAGTTGTGCTTTGATTTAAAAAAGCTATAATGAGAACGATTAAATGCTTTTTACAATCAGAGTAAAGTATTATTGTTCTAGCCCCTACGAAGTTTCAACATAGCGCTTACATTACGTAATACTTATATTTTTGTAAGAAAATGTATTACAACATTTAATAATTCGAAGTATATTGGGACCTATAATAGCAGAAGAGAGATAGTTCATACTTTAATAATTGTTAAAAAATAGTCAATTCTATTTCGATGTGTTAACCTAAACATTCCAGATCTAAGATAGCAGACAAACTTTTTGAAAGTCAACTTATTTGTTATAGTAGGTCTTGCCAAACTCAAGATGGCAGATCCAAGCTAACAGACAAAATTTCTGAAAATTAACTAATGTGCAACTAATGAAGTATAAATGGAACAGGCATGAAGATATAAGAATAGAATGTGCAAGATGCTGAATATTACAATAAGGGCAAAGAGGAAGATGGTCATCAAGTGTCCTTTTCATTTATTTCTAGCATACTGCTATGATTGGTTGCTTACCTGATTTCCCCTTGACCTATTGACCAACTGCCAATGACAGAAGAGATACTTGGTAACCATCTCTTTCTTCTTGTTTGTCGCTTCCCAGCGCACTCCATTCGTATATCTCTATGAGAACAAGGGTTTCAAGGATCACTGATTAAAAATTTTAGGTAAGATCTGCAAAATTCAAGATTACGGAAGCAATCGGGCAAATAGGTAATAATTGAAACCATTGTAAGGGGCTTACTATAACCTTTTAATATCTAACTCCCTAAGAGGCATGTCTCTTCATTATACATATGTGTATAAGATGTATACTTGAAAAATGTCTATAAACTAATATTCCTATATTAGGAAACAAAGTAGTAAGTCCATATATCAATTTATTCGTGGTTTAAAGGTCTACATTATTATTAGGTCCTTTTTCTAGAATGTTGCGGTGTCATTACAAACGTGCACACACACACACACACACACACACACACACACACACGCGCGCGCGCGCAGACACACACGCACATATAATCTAGTCAGGCTTCGCGCAGCCAACCCCTGTGCCGGATTGTACCTTTAAAAGATGAGCGGTAGGAAATTTCTCTTCCGATTATAGACAAAATCTAAATTTCGCTTCTCTCGCTTGACTTCGGTCATCCTCAGAAGAAAACGTTCGTTTGTTGCAGTGTATGAGGGAGAAAGCTTTAGTTTTTGACTATTTTACAAACACAGAGATTTCGAACCAACTTTACTCTAATTTGAGGGCAGATGAGAGGGGTCTTATAACTCTAACTCAACCAAACTTCAATCCAATATCATAGATTATGGACAACTGGATTTAAAAGGAGGACGTTCTGAGCAGCCCCTTTAAAAAACTATATAATATAACCAAATAATAATACACCGATAGATTTTTAGTGTACAGACCATATGAACTTTGAGATCGTATAATATAAGAGCTATTGAATAAACCATTTGTTTTTATTTAAACAATGTAGTTATTTTTAATTGAATAAAGAAAAAAAACACTGTTATGAAATTATAACGGAATACAATAATTTTTATGTAAGAATAAATATTCCTCAATGATAGTTTCAGATTTGTATAAAAAAAAACTTTTGATATCGTTTAAGGAGGCTCCATCATGAAATTTTCCAAAAAGATATACATTATATTTTACAAATAAAGGTTCGCTGAATACAATGCTAATCTTATTTATATCCCGAATTGGTCAAAATCTTGAGAAATTCAAGCTCAAGGTTTCAACTTATGCATAGATTTACATGGGTCATGGTAAGAAAACGAATTGTCTCAGTCTACAGATAGCCAAAAGTAACTATTTCTGCAGAATAAATATGTACATTCTAAAGCCGAAGTCTTCTTTTTTTAAATGCTATGATGAAAAAGGGGGGTAATTGTTCAATATTGCGAGATATTTGTAAAATAAATAAAAAAATATCAGTTGCCTCCGGCAGATATTATACGATATACCTATATCCTTTAGTTCAGCAGCTATTATACCGATACTGCTGTCTGTGCGTTGCTGTGTTAAATTCGAATCTCGTGGGAATAGGTAAAAAAATGCTGATCAGAACTATAGTTTCTTTTTTTAGTTAAAATTAACTTTCTGTATACAAATATCATATTTGCTCGTTTTCAGTTCATTAAAAACATCAAAATAATTTTTAAACATGTTTTTTGGTTTTAAATCGAAAGTTGATTTATTATTCGTTTTTGACTTTGGCGGTAGTTGTCAGAGCCCCCTTAAGTCTAGCCATAAATCAATAGTTCTGTATATGTTTATTATATCTAAAAGTAGTATTGTTGCTAGACCAGCTAATACCACCAACTAAATTTTTTTATATTAGTAGAGAGAATAAGAGATTAAAGTTTTCTACTAGATTATTTTTTCTAAGCCCTTTGTTCCAGGGCCATCAGTAAATTAATTTTTTTTTTCGGTAATAAGTTACTAATAAAATCTTCATTTGACATTTGTAAATTTTTTTTTACGATACATCAAAAATTTTCGAACAAAATTTAATTTCCTTAGAATTAACACATTTTTCTTTATCAATCATTCTTGGCATCAGTAAAACGATTGACACGATTTTTTTTGTGATCGAAAATTTTTATCTACATTTACAAGAGCACCATGCTCATTGTTATCAGAGGAATTTTCTATGATGTAATTTCTTTGGTTTTCACCAAATTTTATATCTTAAAATTTTTTCAGAAATCAATAACAATGCAAAAAATTTGACCATATTTTGTGTTTTAAGGCATCAAATGAAACTGATTTTATTACTTTACCGAATATTATTCGGAAAAAAAATCATCATGATCTTCAGAAAAAAATGTGTTTAATCTTGCTATCATTGTGTACTGTTTTATCTTTCTTACCCAATTTTGATTTTTTTTAGAAATCTTAGATTTAGGAATGCGGACATATTCCAAGAATTCTGCAAAATATTAATTTTGTTCCATTCAACTATCCCGCTGTTTAACCTACTTTCGATGTTGTTTCCTTCAAAAACTTATTTTTGATTACTTTTCAAATATACCGCTTAATTTATGACTTTATGATTTCCTCATCAAATTCTTAATTTTTGTCATCTGCATACTGTTTTCATCCAGAATTGGGTGTGTATAATTTAGACGATATTCAATTTCACCAAACATTTCTTTGCCAGAATCATCCAGATTTCTAATTTCGATATATCCCCTGACTTTTCTTACGTGGATGTAGTCATGTATATACATTGCATTCTGAGTCGAATCGCATTTATTAACATTAATAAGGCATTTATGCTTTATCAACAAAAATTTATTATACAACATAACTATTGTTTTGCGTGCTGGTACTTTATATTCATTTTTAGTCGACAGAATATAATTTGGATTAGTATGATTTGGAGTTTTATATGCACTATTCAAATTTCTCATAATCTTTGCTACCTAATTATTATCTTTCGGGATACTTTTGACATCTTATTTCTTAGAATTATTGAAACAAGGACTAAGTCCAGTGTAAGAACCATGTAAAAATTTTTAAATGTCATGGTCAATAGTATTTAATTTTTTTAAATTATTTTAGCAGAAACATTCTTCTGCATATCTTCAGATGTAATTTTTTCATTATCAGAATACTATGTTATTAAAATGTATGCATGTTGTGGACAAGGTTTTGAAACTGAATTGTGAAAACATAAGCAAAAATTTTACCAAAAATATCTTTGTTAGTTATATTATACGAAATTAACTATACTTTTGTACATAATAATATTACTTTGAGATTAGGTATTTTATCTGGCATCTTTTTTTTATCAAGGTTTGAGTGACCTATCCTATATATCTTTCACTAAGGATTGCATGTAACTGTTATGAATAAATCTAGCTTATCATCTTTTCTCATGATTAATATTACATCTAGATAACGGTGTAACATGTATCAAGGTTCTCTAACGGATGTAGATGATAATATGTAAAGATTACCAATGTGGTTTTCGTTCCGAAAACTTTCAAAATTTTGGATGGCCTGTATTTAAAAATTTTTTAACACTTTATTCGTAATTTCTTACCTTCATTTCTTGAATCGTTTAGTCGATTAAGCTCTATCATGACGTATGAATGTATACAAATTTTTGATCAATCTCCCGGGATATGTCGATGGACTCAAATTTGAGGTATCAGGTAGTTGTTGGAAATATCAGAAGAAGAAAACCGATGTGCCATTAGCAATACCTTAAAGGTACTATGAAAGCTTGCTGATCACTTTATTTACGTCAATTTATTGAGAAGCTTGAGCCAACAATAATGCAAGAGTATTCAAACAAATTAAACCTTATATTGTGGGAGGTTTGTGGGGAGGAGGGTGCTAAATAGTGGTGGGGGTTTGGGGGCGTGATGTTTTGTAATAATCACAGAAAAATCGAGCGAATCTATTCTACCTCTTCGGGGGGTCATGCGGGGGCTGTGGTTTTTTTTTATATAATTGCGGGGGCGTTGTGGGGAATTGATTATTTCAACCTAACTTAAATAACGCAGAGATTTGACGAATTTTACCTTATTTTGTGGATTGCTTGTGGGGGCGTCTCAAGAGGGTGTCGGGGGGTATTGCCGGAGTTATGGAGGGATGATACCATTGAACCTACCAAAATCACTCAATATTGTAGTAAGATATATATAACCATTTATGATCAGAAATTTTTCTAAATAACTTAATTATACTACCTACACCATAAAAATTTTTTCTCATATGTTTGAAAAAGAAATTTATCCATTCGTGTAAAGCTTCTGCTATGAGAGTGAGAAATTTTTTTGTCACATATCATCTTTATTGTTTGTAATAGAAAAGTGACTAAATGTCCAGCGAAGAGAAAAATTTTACCCTGCTAATATTAATTATGACATTTATTAAGTATACAGGTTTTTAGGTGATAAGAAATTAAATTATTGATAACTAACTTTTTTTTGTTCCAAACACTAATGATAAAGTTTTATAAATAATACTCCATGATACTTACAATAGAAAATCTTGTTCCCAACATGGACTCACCCCCTTGACAGTCATTGTTGTGGATTTGACATTTTGTAACTTTAAGGTCACGTAAGAGTCTATTTGCTGCACTGAAATTAGAAAAAAATCTGGAATACAATCTGAGCCCAAACCATAGATACTACATATATTACTTTTTTGTAAAATCATTTTATGCTATTCACTTTACATTTCATTCAATACAATATGTTTAGAACTGTGGTATTTATGTAGCTAAAGTGCGAGTGCTAGGGAAAATTTTTAAGGGTAAAAAAGAGTCATCGCAGGAATAAACTATTCAGAAAGATGATATAATATCGACGCCCCGTACGAATACTAGCTTTATTCAGATTTTAAAAAAAATGATCTTTTACAGAATAACATGCTATGAACATTAAAACTCTAAAAACTTAAAAACTTGTTACAGAATATTCTTAAAGGCTTTGACAAACAAAATATCAAATTAAAATTTATTTTTAATTAATAGTGTTGCTGTGACACTATTCGGAAAAATGTCATTTTTTCAACAATCTGAATAGAGCTAGTCTTCGTGCGGGGCGTCGATATAACAATGTATAGTTATAGTATTATGGTAATGTTTAACACATTTATATCAATCTTTTAAGTAACAAGGAAGGCAAGTTTGAAATCCAGCTTCGGGGACTGCACCACTATTTACTAAGAATCTTGACATACATCAATTTAGTAATCGCAAAATAACATTATTTCCATCGGCATACGTCATCATTTGCGGTTGCATTCTGCCTTCTTTTAATAACAGAATTTCGGTAAAAAAGTCCCTGAAATACGAAAAATAAAACATTCATGTCTCAAAAAGCTCGAATCAAGATTTTCCAGCATCATTTACAGTGGGACATTAAAAGTGGTCCCACTCCCTCAATAGATACAGTACTACGTACTAAAAAAAAAACATTAAAAAAGGTACAACCTCGACAAATAGGATTTTATTTAAACTTTTTATAATTGTAAATCTTCTAAAACGTGGGTTCATCAATCTTCATTAAATTATTTTTAAATTATTACATATTCAAAGAAAATCTCAAAAAAGATAGTAGTAAAATCTATAAATGAACTAACAAGTATGTTTAACATTGAAAACATGCACTACAATTTAATTTTAAAGATCTTTCAATTTACACGTACCATGAGCCATTGTAAATATTTTTTATATTTTCAATACAGTCGGTTACTATAAATCATTCACTTTTTTGTCATGTCTTGTGAAAAAACGAATCTATCGTGACATTTTTATGTGTAATTTTTTTAATTTTACAAGAGTTACCTGTGCCTTTTTGTTTGGAGTTTTTTTCATGAAAAAAAGCGTAATTCAAGTGAAGAAGTTTATAATAGACATAAAAGATCAATCGATTAGCTGCCCAAGCGTCTGAAACCATAATAGACTTTTTTACCGACGCTCATTGTAACTACGAACTTAAAGTTGACTATTTACTAGGTTTTTTTTTTCACTTAAAAGATCGCTTTGTTGGTTTCTTTTTCATTGACCAATAGATAGATTAGTCTATGTATCTTAAAATTTGTAGTAACTTTTTCATTAACAGACTTGTGAATAAAATTCCAATTGAAGTATTCATTCACTAGGTCAATTGGTTTGGTAATATGGTTTGTTTCAAACAGTAATTGTGTATATGATATAAATGTACCCAAGAACTAGCAAGATAGATCAAAATATGAAAGCATTGATGCCTTTATAGGTTTTATTTCAGACTTGCTCCAGGCGACGTTTGTTGTTGCTTTATTATGCAGAACAGTTGTATACAGTATACTTATACAGATTAATCACATTTTTATAACTGTATCTCTGTAAGTTTCCCAGATTATACAAACGATATCACATATTACGTCGATAATGCATTATATGATGATGATTATATTGTATTGATTGAACTTCTAGCAACTCGAGCCATCTCCATAAACTGCAGACGCTGCCTTACTCCCTTGTTCTCTAACTAGAACAGACGGCGAGGGTTTAAGAGTAAATTTCTTGGGTAGGAGCAAGGATTTGACTGATTTCTATGTACTTTTTGATGCTCAACAAGAAAATAGCTACACGGTAAGCGAAAACAGTGACATTTTTTTTTAAATTAACAAGTTGTCAAAGAAAATCACTTTTTTTTACATCTTGCTTGATATCTCTGTTTATTCGCTTCTTTTCTATACCTCTTTACATCCTTTTTATTCCTTGATGAACAACCAAAATTTGAAGGCCTTGTAGAGGTAGCTTAGTATTATTGTTTATCTGCAAAAAGCCTTCAAAGTGGCAGAAGTGCTGTTTTCTTCGACATTAAATATCTAACGTACGACCGCACCTATATATGACAAATTCTAATCAATTGCTGCTTATAATAAACATAATAACTGCACATAATTTCAACATGATCGGTATCAAACTTTTTGAGTGATAAACGACTGAATTTTTTTTTCTTTTTAATTGCAAAATGCGCTTCTTCTGTTCAAAAATCGCTACACTAACCAAACCAAGCCAGAAAATTAAAAAAACCTTTTAAGTTTCATATCTTATTAGAATCGTTAAAATATTTTGATTTTTATTGATTTTTTTAACGATTTACGAATTACAGCGTGGCAAACTGTCTTCCCAAAATCGCGAAAAACCGACGTATACCACAAATTTGTAGGTTAGGTCCTAATTTTACTGACTTCTCTATAGTTCTCCTTTAGTCTCTATCAATAAAGAAAGAAAATAAAAAAAAATTACTAATCCATCCATCAACGTTTGCGAGATATTAGGTTTTGAGTAAAAAGAAAACAAATTCGCCCACTGTGTGCCACTAGGCATACAGCTCGTGCCGCACGTTTAGCCGTGACTTACGCGTTGTTTTTTAGGTATTCACTGGCCGTTTACTGAACAAATATTTTTTTCAATGAAAGTATGAGTATTGAATTTCACTGTGTACCAATTTCAGCCTAAAAAATCGATAAACAAAGGTACAGGAATTAAAATAAACAAAAAATTATCTTGGCTCCAGAAGGTCGTAGAACAACTTTTTTTTAAAAAATAGTTTCTAAAAGCAGTTTGCAGTTATAAAAGTGCAAATAATCTTCGAAACAAAATAAACAAATTATAGAGTTTTATACAGGTGTCTAAAACTAGTATAGCTGAATAAATCGTTAGAAAATCGATCAAAAGAAATTTTGTTTAAATATTTAAACGAGTTAGAAAACTTGAAAAGTGTTTTGAATTTTCTGGCTTGATTTGGTTAGTGTATCTATTTCAGGAAAGAAGTGGCATATTTTGCAATTAACGACAACAATAATTCAATCGTTAATTACTCAAAAAGTTTAAAACCGATCTTGTTGAAATTTTGTGCAGTTATTATCACTATTATAAGCAACAATTTCCTGAACTTTCTTATATCTAGGTGCAGTCGTTCGTAAGATATTTGATGTCAATGGAAACAGCACTTTTGCCACTTTGCAGGCTATTTGCAAATAAACAATAATACTTAGCGACCTCTATTCAGCCTTTCAATTTTGGTAATAAATTAAAGAATAAGAGATTATATAAAAAGATGTAGCAAAAAAAGTCATTTTTTTACAATTTGTTCATTATAAAAAAAAAAGGTCACGGTTTTCGCTTACCGCGTCATTGTACTCTTGTTAAGCATAAAAAAATGCATAGAGTCAGTCAAATCCTTCCTAGGAATAATCAGGTACTTCATATTTACGGATTGATTATATTCCATGAAAATGCCACTCCTTTGGGCCGGACTTTCTTCTGCTTAAAACTTTTAGTTTCAACTGACTTTTTAACTTGAAATCGAATGTTTATCTGCATAAATAAATAAATAAGACAATATTTAAAATTAGATAAGCTACATAAGAGTATAAGATTGCTGTGGCTACTGGCTTCGTCGTAGCTCTCCTATTTGCCAGCGTAGCACTGCCACGCCATGTGATGACTATGTTTTACTCTAGAGTCAGCTGCAAGCAAAATTTTTGGCTTGGGCAAGTAATGTTGGCTAAGGAGATAAACCAGAAAAAATTGTTAGCGGTCAAAAGTCACCCTAAACTCTGTGCTTACCGGTGGATGGACGAATTCAATATTATTTTTGTTGTTAAAAAATCGTTTGATAAAAGTACATAAATGTTTTCTTACGCTACAGCTCGACCGTTTATAATACTGTTTGGTACACGGTTAAAAAGCCGTAGAATGTATCAATTGCCCCGCTTCGAAAATATTGCCATGCGTTGCTAAGTGTTGTTGTTGTTGTCCAAAAATATTAGTCAGTCAAGCTTGTAACCTCGAGCTGGAAGGCGCGGCAAGTCTACAGTGGTTTGCATATCTCTAAAGCCATTTATAATAACGTTAAGAAACCTAAAAGTTTTGGAGACGCAAAATTTCTTAAACCTGAAACCAAATAAAGTCAATCGCTTTCATCATTCCATACAGTCACTTGTCACTTACTTACTTACTAAGGTGTCCATCGATTAAGTTCAATATTTATACATCTACTGGGGTTCGAGAAATATTTTTGCATTTTGGTTGTTTCTATTTTTATAACTATTGTATGCATTATTTTTTACCAATAATTATAGCTTTTTTTTTATTGGGACTCCAGGGCATTCAGTATATCGTCTCAATTTCTACGTTACTGTCTACATCATATCAATAAAGTTTAATTATTTGCTATTAATACATACAGTTTCTTGTAAAATATTGAAAAATGACACAAAGCTGACACACCAAAGTTTCAAGTTAACCAAATTATCTTGTAATTAGTAGGGACTTGAGAGAGAAAAAAGATTTTTCACCAGATGGCGACGGAAGTAGGCACATTTCTCCCGCTCACAGGAAAAAAATTCCTCCTCCCGGCGCAGGCTTCATAAAAAATCGTATAGACACTATGGGAGGAAATAAACAAATTTTAGATCAAACGTCTGTCACCCTCGGCATCGCTTTGGATGGTAATACTCGTGTGATCTAGAGCATTCTTTACTTTCTCTTCCTTGGTGCGTAATGTACTATTTCGTGTTCTAAAGAGATTGCTTGGCTTCAAAATCAATTTAGATACTAATCTTTCATCAAAACCAGTATAACAAATGAATTAAAATTTTTTCAGGTGCTACAAAAAAAATCTATGGGCGTTTTCTCTTCTTTTTACGTAATATTTAGTTAAAAGAATAAAATCATATTATTTAATACATCAGGGGTAGTCTCTACTCTACAAATTACTTTGCTTTAATACATGTTTAACAATTATTGATAATGTATGCATTTCTACTCAAAATCGTAAAAAGAGGCACGAAGCTAATCCCTTAAGCTAACAATCAAGCCAAAGTTAATTGCTTCGCCTCCTGCACGTTTCGCGCGCCAACCCCCAAATCTCAATATTTTCATTATCATGTCTGAATAATAAATACAAAAGTTTATTTATAAGTACCAATGTATGCGTAAGAACATAGATAACCAAAGCGATCTCAGAAAAACTCGCTAATGATTCGAACGAACATGATTAACATATGAAATGGGTTTACTGATTGATCAAATAATTAAAAATAATTTAATACTGATAATGACTCTAATTAGTATTGACGGTTAATTTCTATGTATATGTATATGTATACAATATTTACGCAACCATTATTATTACAGAAATAGTTATAAGCCTTTTTTTGTTATTTCTAATCATTTTAGAATTAATTATGAATATTAGTTTATAACAAGATATCATTTTAAAATTCCTTCTTAACATTTTTAAATGTGAATTTTTTATTTTATAATTTTTTTATTTCTTATATAGATTCGTACATACTTCTACATTTCCTGTTTTTGTTTCATAACTATTTCGAATTCTTATTCTCTTATATTAGTACTAATATTTACTTTTAATAGAGTAACTTATGTAATTGATTAAACATACTACAACATGTTAGATTTTTTTTTCCTTTTTTATAATAATTTAATTTATTACGTATATCATATTTTTGGACTTTTAATCTTCACTATTGTGCATTTTTTATCTACATAAATATCCTATGTTTTCACTTAAATCATCTGCCGCCTGCATATATCTCCATTATCTTTTAATCCCATATTTGTGACTGATATTATAATATCATTTGGTGTTTCATTTGCCTTTTTTTAGAGGAATGTGTGCTTTGTATAAATTTCTTTTTATTGCACATCCTACAGTCTATCACTTACGAACTTCTAATCTTATCTATATGTTTTTCTTTTCATTTATTTTTCTCTCTCGGATTTTTGATTTTCTTTTTTTACGGATGACAGAGTTGTCAATTATCATATAGTTTTCATATATTCTTGATTAACAAAACTCTTTTTTTCCTTTGTAAAATTATCTTTGATTTTATCAAGTTTATTTTCCTTTGTAGCTCTTTTTATAAATCCTATCGTTGTTTCATCCTCTACTATCTGATATAGTGTAACTTTATTGCCTATTTAGTATTATTTTTATTGATAAAGCTTGCTACTTCTTTAATTAGTCATAAATAAGGCCATCTGCTCTTGTCTATTTTTGTAATGTGCAAAAGTAAATTTATTCCGTTTTTCTTCTGCCTATTTCTAGGCTAACCCTTCCCACCTCCATATATATATATATATAATCCGGTATGTTTGCATTTTATACCCAACAGGATATTTGTAAATCTAGATCTTTTTTTTTTCTTTTTCTTTCCGTTTTCATTCCTAAATCCATGCATACTTTGCCCGTGTTACGTCCAGTGCCACATTTGTTAGTGTTGTCCCTTTAGCGCTGGCGAGCTAACGCCTGTGGCAAGGTCGTTCGTCCTTAGAATAAAGTTAAGTTAGGTAAGTACGTGGTGGAGCAGGCACAAAACTACTGTTTGTCTCACGTCTGTGCCCGGTTCCTTCCCGAGAGAAAGACTCTGGCTCCCGACAAACAGTGTAAGGTCGCCTGGTTGGAAGAGGATACGATGGCTGTCCAGAGTGGGCCGGAACAACTAAATTTGTAGGTAGAGTTGGGTCAAATATAACATTGCCCAAAGGTTTTAGCTAGAAAGTAAGGCGTGAGCTAACCCGGGCGCTGGGCCAGAGCCATTTATGGAGAGCAGAAGGGGAGAAAAATAAGAGAAAGAGAGGGAGAGTTTTTATTGAACAGGCTTATTTCAATTAAATTCACTTACTGCTTCACTGCTGTTTACGGAGCGATCGAGGTAATGTAAGTGCGGGTGTGTGTGTGTGTGTGTGCGCGTGTGTGTGTGTGTGTGTGTGTGTGTGTGGTTGGGCAGCTATCCCCGAGTAAGGAGTGCTTGGTGACGGTGACGATTAAAGAGGCCCTCCGAGTCCGGGTAAGTCTGGCAGACAAGGGTTCTGGGTAGCAGCCTATGCGACTTTGAGTGAAGGCTCTAGTAGAGGTGTGCGTCCTGCGAGGGTGACTGCTCGTCCGAGAGTGTCTCTCTGCAGGGGCGCGGAGCCTCTTATCACCATGGCCCAATAGTGGGGTCCGAAAGATCTTCTTTATCGTCGAGAAACTCCGCTGTTTTTCTCTTCTTTGCGGGGGAGAATAACAGTACACCGGGAACAATAGTCGAAAAGTGCCAATCTTCCGAAATGTGCACGTGTGTTTTTTCTCCCATATGGGGGAGAGAGATGACGCTCTTGCAGAGTTCCTTGGCTGGAGTTTGGCACACAAGAGAAGGACTAGAGTGCGGTAAACGTACGTGTGTATGGTATACGAATACGGACACTGCCGCATCTGCCATTTTACCAACTCGGAGAGAAGAAATGGTGCAGGTGTATATGGATGCATCGGGAAAAGGATGTTAATGATTTCTGTTAACGGCAAAATGGCGCCGCGCGTGTCACTGCACACGTGATTTTACAGAATTTTTAGATGACGCGAGCAGTAAATCAGCTACATATTGCAAATCTTGCATAAAGCTTATTGGTAATTGGTTACTACAGAATACAAAAAGGGTGAAGCGTATACAATATGTGGGAAACACAGTCGTTTAAGTCTAACGGTTAATGATGAGTTCGGATGAACGGTTACCGCTTAACAATAAATCATATTATTCAGATGATAACTTAGATATTAACTGAGAGCTTGGTAAGTATTGGTAGGGTGATATTAATAATAATGTTTGTAATAGAAACAGTAATAGTAATGATAGTTGTTAGTAATTACTAAGAATAAGAATAATCATTTCTCCATCAATAGTGGCGTAATAACAATGGTACTGTTATAGACACTTATACGAAAGGGTTATTGGTACAAAAAGGCAATATTTATAATAATTACGGTGTCAATACTTTTAATTAAAGATAAAATTAAATCAGAGGGTTATTTTTCAGGTCTAGCTTAGATAATATTTCGATAGGAAAGTAACGATAAGGGTAACGAAGAATAAAACGGGTGGGGGTGGGGCAATGCGGTATATACGACAACTTCGTTCAATGCGAATCCAATTTCCCGAGGGCGATAGTGTGAAAAATGGGAGAAGTAGCCAGGAGAGTTCAGGAATTTTCAGTAAAGAGAGAAAATTATCAGGATTTAGACGGTAAAAGGAAAGCGGGATGCCACGGATTCGTCCCGGACATAACACCTCCAACCTAAAAACGTTAGTTGAGAAAGGTGCACAGTGGCGATGAAAATAACCACCTACATAGCAATCGTAAAGAATTCAGTGAGAGGAGATTTCTCGGTCTCAGATTTCACGGTCAACTTGTCCTTTTGTAGGTGTGGGTAGACTCGTCCTGTCTCAATTGGATGGAGTTTGGCTTCGACGTCTTTCTGACTCGTTGCTGCATTTTTGCTGGTGTGGTGGACGTGCAAGATATAATTTCAGGGTACTCCAGATGGCTCCCAAAACTTTTAGTGACCATGCAAAAACTCCGTGCAGAACATAGCCTCTGAAAAGTACGTTTAGGAACGATTTTATCAACTGGATGAAAAATAGGATCACCATGATTTCTGCGCTAACGGAACCGAAGTTGACCAATTTTTGCCAATACTTGTCTTATGCAGTTTTGTCAGTCATTGCCAGTAAACTTTCGTCTAGGAGCTTCCCGAGGATGTTGTGCGGATGGAAACTTGGTTGTTTAGATACCTCTCGAGCGATGTTATCAAGGGTCGAAGGTGTTTCACCGGAAACATGGC
Organism: Copidosoma aretas; assembly: GCA_030522625.1. Lineage (NCBI taxonomy): Eukaryota > Metazoa > Arthropoda > Insecta > Hymenoptera > Encyrtidae > Copidosoma > Copidosoma aretas. The sequence continues at coordinate 41,282 of JAPYYV010001309.1, forward strand.
ATTTTCAGGCATTCCTTGAATGTCTTCTTCCCTGTATGTACCCATTGTGGCAAGGTCTGCTGAACTCGTGTGGTACCACGAAAAGTTAGTCACAGGTTGGATGACCGTTTGTACTTACGCCAACGATGCTTTTGATGATAATTTTATCGAAGCGTTATTGAATTTAAACATAGTAGGGATTAGATCGTTGCAAGCGATCTGTGTCCCATGACCTTTTAGTATACGAGTCTTTGGGGTCTAGATGTAGGTTTGGTTATCTTTTTTTACCCTTAGTTCAGCGTAACAGTTGGTTCCCTGATCTATGATCACTTCCACCGGGGTACACTTAAGCAAGTGAATGGCCTCGCCCGTTACTACTTACATATTTTCGGGGCCTTTCATGACGTTAAGGGCAAATTCGTCTGGGGATTGCCATGCTCAGGATGGTAAGGTTTTTAAGGTCTGCCTTTCGAGGTCGTACGGTTGCACGGTGATATCGGGTTATAGTGTGGTTAGCTGAGTTCTAAATGTTTTTCCACGTACACAAACTTTGAATTGACGTGGGTTTAAATATCTATGTCTGCCGTTGGGATGTTTGTGTGCGAGGCAAACGAGACGTCTCGTGAGGTGTCGAAGATAACAAGTTTGGGGTGTTCGGTCGTGACAACTTTGTAACCGCATACGGAGATAGTATTCTTCGAAGTTAAGGCGAGCGCGTTTTCGCCGTTCACAAGCGAGTAGATAGTATGTTGTGTGTCAAATAAATCATCCTTAATCGTATTTGCGACTTCCTCGTATAAAATTCTGTATTGAGTGAACTTATAGTCTTTGGCAGGAAGGGGGTCCCATAAACTATGCCCTCCCTCAAAGTCCACGCAAGTTTTACTCGCAAGGGCACTTACTGTTCCCGAAGAAAAGTGTATTTTCTCACTTTCTAGTAAAACCGTATTTGTCACCTGGGTCAGAGTTATGTGCAGGGTTCCAATTACCACTACATTCTCCCATGACCCATATGGATTAGCGTAGCAGCTTCCACTGTACTTTCCGTCCACAGAGGCGCTTGCAGCAAACACGATTGGCGAGATGTTTGTGGAATGAACGCGGAGCCCTTGGATTACGTGATTTCCGAAGGTTAGAGTGCCAAAACAGTGTGCCAACTCGCAGGGGTCGTGGCTTATCTCGGAAACGTACCCCGCAAATTCCCCGAGGACAATGAAGGTGTAGCTATGTAGGATCCACGATGTCCATTGAAATTTTGTCAAAAGCGGCACCGAGGGTGTCTATTATGCACATTAGCTGAACGTCTTTAGACTATGCATTATTGCTGAAGCTTCTTTTTCATACACCTCATAGTTTACTTCTAACTCTCTCAAAATGCAGGAGGTATGGGACATTGGTCTGTCTTTACCGACTCTGCCCTGCGAGAGCACCCAGCTTACGGTTATGGTTATATTATAGGGTTTACCCAAATCTGCAAACTTGAACACAGGTGCGTCGCATAGCACATCCCTCAGTTCGCTGAAAGCTTTTTGTGCTGCATCAATCCATTTAAATTCTGAATTCTTTTGGAGTAATCTAGTTAACAGTTTAGCTATCTTGGCAAAGTTTTTTATGAACCTTCGGTAGTAGCCTGCAAATCCTAGAATCTGTCTTACGTTTTTTTGGTTCTTGGGTATTAGGTAGTTTTTTCCGGCCTCTAATTTTTTGGTGTCAGGCTTTAGACCTTCCTCACTTAATACATGGCCCAGGTATATTACGGAATTTTTCAGAAATTCGCACATTTTTATTTGGAGTTCAGGCCTGCGCTTCTGAGCCTTTCTTCTAGTAGATCGAGCTTCTCCTCGTGTTTGGCTAGAGAGTTCGAATAGACTACGATGTCGTCTAGATATACGAACAGAGTCTTTTCCTGGAGACCCTTGAGCACTCTGTTCATGAGACGCTGGAGGAGAAGTTTTTTAAGCCGAACATAATGCTCAAGAATTCGTACTGGCCATACGGGGTGCTAAAAGCGGTTTTCTCTATATCTTTGGGATCCATTTTGATTTGATAGAACCCGGACGCAAGGTTAAGAGTCGTGTAGTACTTGGCTCTCCTGACTTGATCTGTTATCTCGTTTGTATCTAACAGTTGAAAAATATCGTCCACGGTTATCTCATTAAGGCTTCAATAGTCCAGGACTGACCTAAACTTCGGTATTCCCGTAGAGTCAGATTTTTCGCCAACGATCTAGAGGGGTGCGTTGTAAGGCGAATTTTATGGCCTTATTATTTCGCCGGAGACCAGGTCCTATATTTGATTATTTACTTCGTCTTTCAAACTATATGAATATTTGTATTGTCTGAGGTTCACAGGCCTGTCGTCCGTAGTTTCAATAGTGTGAGTGACTACGTTGGTCCCCGGCAGGTTTATCACCAGGCAACAAAAAAGTCTCGGTTTTTTATAATTAGTTTTGATAAGTGACCCTTTCCTTCTTCGTTGAGGTGTTTCATATCAATAAGTTCTGTCACTTTTTCATTTTGCAAGTTAAAAAGGGGGAGGGTTCGACAACTAGTTACCAGGAAAATGATACTTTTGATCCAAGTATTTATGGGACTCGGTGGCTCTATGCCTAAGGCTTCGTGGGTTTTAACTCTATATAGCAGCATAACAAGCTTGGTGGTCAGCTGGTCGTTCGTGTCTTTATCCTCGTCTAAGTCACAGGCCCACAATCAGTGGCAGGCTTTGTCTCGCTTAGTGTGTCCCGGGAAGGGTCGTTTAGATTATTCGTATCAGCCGGATCAAAAAACATTTCTATTATTACTAAATCGGTTTTGTTACATTTGTTCTCAAAGTCGAGCAGAGCTTTGGCATTTGAAAAAAAGGGCGCCAATAATACCGTTATATGGTAGGTCAAAATCCTTCAGAACTACATGGAATGTAGTTCGTGTACCCATTAAGTTGATTTGCACTTTTCCGACAGTTGGAAGTGGCTCTGAGTCTAGTCCCTTTAAGTCGAACCTTTCGTGCCGGGAGAGGAGGCGGTAATACAGTACATGTTTCTCTTGGACGATATTGGTGGCTGCTTTAGTGTCGAGTAGGTGATTTCCCGCGTATTTGGCATGTATAAATGGTAGTCCACGGAGTGAGTCATCGATGGAGTCGTGTGCGAAATGGCATCTATTCCTACGACTGTTGAACGTTAGAGGGATGCTTACCGAGTTTATGATCAAATTAAGCGTTTGGTAGCAAATTTTTGCATCGGTTTTTTTTTAGGAAATTCGTGCAGAGAATACCGGTGCACTTGATGGGGAAACAGTCGAGGATGATCGAAAACTTTATCCCTCGTTCTGCGATTTTTATGGTGAACGTACCAAAACTTGTTATCGGGGTCAACTTAATACCCTCTAAGTCGTATTTGTCCTTCAAGTCAATTTCCACGTTCTCAGGAATCACAGATTTTTTATAAGGTTGGCTGCTGATTCGCTGTCCAGCATGAAGCTATGATTCGGGCCTCTGATTTGCAGCGGGACATGTATAAAAGGGATGGCCTCTTCGGTGGGTGTCCTCGTCATAGTAATGCTGTAAAAAGGGCTGCTATAGGTGACAGCATTGTTTAGGGGTGCGAACTGTATGAGGTTTCTCCCGATACACCCAGTTTCGGGGGAGGTGCTTTGTTTCCCTGGTTCGAGCGGAATTCGCAGTTAGGTATGTTGCAGTCTTGTATCTCGTGGCCTACTTCCTTACAATATTTGCAGGTTTTCGTTGTTCTGTCTGTGGCTTGCATTCAACTTTCTTTAGGACAAGCACTTGCCATGTGACCTAGCTGATAACAGCACCAACATATGAAAGGCGGCATCTGTTTCCGGAGCGGCAGGGATGGGCAGGAACTCGCATCGTGGCCCGATTGGTTGCAAAGTTGATACACAATGGCATGTGGGGGCTTGGCGCTATATCATTGTGCTGCCATATGCCCGCTACGACTGCAAAGCTGGCATTTATGGGCGTCGCGGACTTTGATAAAGCATTTGCTGCTTGAGTGGCTTGTTTTTTGCAGTATGAGCAAGTTTTCTGAGTACTTGTTAGGGAGGTTTTGGCTGAGTGTCTAGTGGTTTTGCACAGCTGGCAAATCATGGCATAGCCGAACAATTCCGGGCTCCTTAGCTGCCGCAGAGGCTCAAGTTCTTTCTCAATAGCAACTGCTTCCTTAACTGGATCAGTGACGTTGGTTTTGGTGACTAGAAGTTGTCTGACATCGGGCTTTAAACCTGTCTGAAAGCAGTTGCGGACGGTTTCCCGAGATTTTGCTGTATAGTCAGCTGTGTTTGTTGTATCCATCGCTGCTTGATTCGCTTCCCAAATCTTGTACGCTAAGTTGTGCATTCCGTGCATTCTATTGGCGTAAGGTAGTACGCCCTAATGATCCCTCTGGAATTCGCTGACTGGCTATCCAAGTAGCTGTTTGACCGGGATGGCTGGGTTGTAGAAACCCTTTAAGAGTGTCTTCAAGCCTTCTAGGGTGCTAAAGGTTTTTCCTACGATACTGTTACGTGCCTCGCCCTGGATTCAAGCCGTAGAAGTTTTGCGAGTTTTACCTTGTCTGTAATTCCGAGCACTTTTAATGCATCCTCACACCCGTTAAGAAATTCACTGAGGGGCATATTGCTGCCAATAGATTAGGGGACCATTTCCATTGCAAGTTTCAGCATTTCTGTGCTTGACAAAACGTTGGGGTTTTGTGATTCTGTTTGGTTTGCGGAGTAACGTTATTCCGGAGGGGCTACCTCTTTTTTTTTTTTTGCGGGTCTTTGGTTATTCTTCTTTGTCTCCTAGATTTTTTTTGCAATATATATATTTACTTACATGTACTCTTAAACGTAAACGCATCTCTAATTGTACCTTACTACCCACTGATTGTTGACGTAAAAAAAAGAAAAAATTAAAAAAAATTAAAAATGCCTAAGATGTTAGCAGCTGCAACGTCAAATAAGTTTTGGGACTCGTGTAATTAAAAAGAAAATCACTAAGAACGAAAGGAATTTGAAGTACAAGAGAATAAGATGCGTCAAGCAGAAATGAAAAAATTGTTGAATGAAAAAATGAAGGGAATGAAAGAAGCCAAAGAAACGAACAAAAGCTATTGACGATAGATTGAAGGAATCAAATGTTAAACGATGTAAAACCAAGCCAAAGGAATCTAAATAATTTTGCTTAAGTTAAAAATAACTTAAATCGTTCTTTGTATAAAAATTATATATAAAATATTTCTTATTCACAAATACTAATTTGTTTACCTTAACATTTAAAAAATGTATGATATTTAATATACAAATTTTTTTTTATTGTGTACACTTAATTTTTGCGTGGCTTATAACATGGACATACATTATCGTCGTCGAGTATTTGGCTTGTAATAAGGACCTTTACCTTATAAACAAGCGAGTGTATTTGGTTATTTGATTGTAGGTACTTGAGTTGTATCATATTTTTATTTTGTATTGAGCTCGAACGTACGGTTCTCCCGTTCTCTTTTCATAACTCTTGTCACCAACGGTCTGTTTTATTGTTGTGCATCTGTCTATTTACTAAGTTAGTTGTGCGGAAAAAATAAAAATTTTCAAGTGGATGTAAAGGATTAGCTTCTTTTGCATACGGTTGTTTTCGGCAATATTCGACGATGTTAGAGGACTTTCGTAAGGTGGTTCATCTGCAGTCGGCATTATTCGTCTGTTTTTGACCGAGTTTGGCGATATAGTGTCTTTTGGATGACTTCGGCCATCTTCGTGTACAAAAATAAGCATCAGATAAAAATTTCTATGTTTTTGAGGGGAAGGGGTAGATCAATCCTAAAAGTTTTCTATGTTTTCGAGGGGAGGGGGGGTCAATGAATCCTGAAAAATTTCTAAGTTTTTGAGGGGGTCGACAGATGCTAAAAATATTCTGGGTTCGTTAGGGGGGCTAATGGAAGGGGGTGATGGGGAGCTGAGGAGGGGGGATCAACGAAAAATTGAGAATTGGTTTTTACATGAAATTACGGAGAAAACGATCGCTTTTTTGAGGGGTGGCGAGCGAAGGGGGTAAGGGGTTTAGGGGGTTCGGGGGTGGGGCAGAAAAAAATAACGATCACTCAAAACGCGTAAAAATACAACGAATTTATCCATGATTTTAGGGGCGGCTGACGAGGTGATGAGGGAGGTGGAAGATTTTTAGTCCCTATAACTATATATATACGTATATATATATATATATATATATATATATATATATATATATATATACCAGTGGAGCTTTGCCCCTGCGCGCTCCGCGGGCCAACCCCTATATTTAAATATTTTTATTTTAATGTCTTAACAATGAATGAGAAAGTTTATTTTTGGATACACATATATGGGTAAAAATATAGATAACCTAAGCGATCTCATGAAAATTCGCTAAAAATTCGAGCAGATATAGTCAATACATCTAATAAGTTTACAGATTTATCAAATAATTGTTAACAATATAATACTGATAATGACTTTAATTGGTATTTCATTTTAATATTGATTTATATGTATATGTATACAATATTTACGCAATCATTATCATTAGAGAAACAGTTATGAGCCTTCGTTTGTTATATTTGGTCATTTTAGAATTAATTATAAATATAAGTTTATAAGACATCATTTTAAATTTTTTCTTTAATATTTGTAAATGGAAATTGTTTTTTTTTTTTTTATGGCATGTATAGATTTTTATATATTTCTACATTTTCTTTGTTTAATTCATAACTATAAAAAAATTCTTGTCTTCTTATATAAGTACGAATCTAATTTTCAATTGAGTAACTTATGTGATTGATCAAACATACAAACACGTGTTACATTTTCTTTTTATACTTACATAATATTATAATTTATAACGCATAACATGTTTTTAAACTTTCTGTTCTTACTGTCATGCCTTATTTACCTACATTACTATCTTACACTTTCACATGAATCATCTTCCTCCTGCATATCTCTCCCTTTTTATCCTATACTTCTGACTGATATTATTATTATTTCATTTGTTGTGTTTTTTTGTCTTTATATAGCAATGTGTGATTTAGATGTTTTTTTCTTTTATTGCAAATCCTACAGTCTATTACTTGAAAACTTATAAACTCACCTATATCTTATTTTTGCTTTTTTTTCTCTCAGCTTTTTCTTTTTTTTTTACATTTTACAGATTTTAGAAATGTCAATTACCATATAGTTTTTTTCTATTTTCTGATTGACAAAAGTCTTCTTTTCCTTTGTAAAGTAATCTTCGATTTTGTCAAGTTTATTTTCCTTCGTTGCTATTTTCATAAATCCTATCTTTTTCCAATCCTCCACTTTTTCATGCACAACTTCAACTTCTTTGCCTATTTTGTATTATTTTTATTGATTAAGTCCGTTAATTCTTCAATTAGTCGTAATTAAGGCCACCTGCTCTTGTCTATTTTTGTTATGTGCAAAAAGTAAATTTATATTCTTTTTCTTATGCCTATTTCTAGGCTAACCCTTCCCGCCTCTATTTGTCATAGTTATCCTGGTACATTTGCATTTAAACCGAACATTATATTTGTAAGTCTAAATCTATTTTTGCCCTTTTTCTTTCCTTTCTTATTCCGAAATCCATGACTACCTTGCCCGCCTCAAGCTTTCGTATATAAGCGCATCCAGCGAGATCGCGCCTCCTCGCGCGTTAGGCGCATTTTTTGCTCGAGCACACTGTGTTTAACTCGATCGTACGAATTGGGAAAAATCTAAAAAAGTAATAAAAAAATTAAAAATCGATATATTTTGACCTGCTTGTCATGATGGTGCTATTTTTTTTTTGCTCGAAAAACCTTTTCTTGTATTGAAATATGTCTTTGAATTTTTTGTCGTTTCTCTAAAATTCGCCACAGTTTTAAAAAAAAAAATGAAAACAAATCAAAAGAGCAATACTCGGACCACACCTCCACAAATTTTTAGAGTAGAAGAGCAAGAAATGCGTAAATGACATGCAAATGAAGATGTTGTCATTGGGTCAGCCACGCTTGACAGACAACTATATAGTTATCGTTCCAACTGTAGACTCACTGATAACTACTTGACATTCATCAAAACGTAGTTTACGTTATGTATAAGTAAAAGTCATAAAATGTACTTGATCCGCTGGATAGTTCACGAGCAATGGATTTCGCTACTTAATACATTTTAAAGTTTCAATTTATTCGAAAATCTCTTTAATGATCGTATATTACTGTATTTAAATTTACATACAAACATAATTGTATGTTCATTATTTAGTCATTTATTTTATGATCATATTGTATTAAACCATCATTTTGCTAATAAAACTATTTAATGCTTGATTGCATATCTTCTATCTCTTAGTTTTATTACAATTACACAATTGTCTTAATTTCAATAAATTACCTACAACCAATCGTTGCGGGAATACCTTTTTTCAAAAAAAATACTGTTATTTTTGTTTATCATAATGTAGACCTTAAACAGAAGTACATAATATTTGAAGCCGTAAATTTTGCTAATAACTAAGGAAAAGTAGCATATTTTTACCTTTTTTTTACCTTACTTTTGAGCATGGGAAAAAACGTGTTGGGGGGCATACGGGGGCTATCACTTACGACCCACAGAAATAAACTGTATAATATAGGAAGATATGTGCACACACACACACACACACACACACACACACACACACACACACATATATATATATATATGTAAATATATATATACATACGTCTCAAGGCCAAAGTTTTGATAAATTAGGTTTGTACTCAAAGAAAGCCTTATTTTTTCCCGGTCAATTGTACATTGCACCATCTAGATGTAAGAATCCTAATAATATTAACATACAAAACGAATTAGAAAATTCTAATAAAATAAGCAATATAGTTTAGAGTGAAGTTTTTGATGAATTTAAATGAAATATTATATTTTCTTGTGTTTAAAATAATAATAGTTTTTAATAATGCATGATTCTCACTTTATCAATTGTTAAACAGTAAACATACACAAACGCACATAAAAAATCTTACACATGGAATGACTAGTAAGTCAACCTCCACGTGGTGCATACTGGGTAACGCTCAACGACTTACAATATTTTCTCTACTGATGAAACGAAGGAGTTTTTTTATTTCATAAATCATCATTAAAAACAATGATTAATTTATTTAAATAAATGTTTATTAAAATAAATACGAATTAATATGTAATATTTGTACTTGAATACTGAAAAACTTTTTATATAAATATGGTAAAAATTTATTTTATAAGTAGATATTATTATTAAATGAAGAAATTTTTTTTTTAAAATAATTATTTTTTACTCAATATTTTACAAATTCAAAAATGATGTTGTAGTTAACGAATATGTATGTAGTATGATAAGTGAAGGATATTCATTATATTATGTTAACGATAATATATTAAAACAAAAACCCATGCATGTTCTACATATAAATCAAGTATACAATACAATAAATAATCATAATTGGCGAAAGGGGGCGTGGAGGGACCCATTTAGTACCTGTCTTATCTGCGGTATTGACGTTGGTAACTTTTTATGTTTATCGCCATAGAAGAACAAAGTTTGTTATTTTTAGACATAGTAATAAAACACTTATATTCTGTTTGTATGGGTCTTCTAGTATTTGTTTCATTAGCTCTATCACTAACAGTCACGTTGTTTATTTTCTGCCTCAGTAGAGTAATGTTCGTTATTTTTGACGTAGTTGTAGAACATTGTATTGAAACAAATGTTTCTACTTTTACTAATATGATGATTACTTATCTAAAATGTAATTAGTCTTCTCCCTTGTCAAAAGCAAGTGATATCCAGAAAACCTTGTCTATTTACATCGTGATCGAAAGCATGATACACAAAAAGTTATTGCCAGTCATCTTTTTAATGAAAAAAACATAGTTTCCGATGGCGAGATCTTAGCCTATAACTGCTCAGCTATAGTTTGCTAGACTACAGTGCTATAATAATTTGCACACACCCTTTTTTTTGCATCATGTGGATAAATTAGTTGCTTTGCCCGATCCCTGTTATCGGATCGTATGTAATCGGAATACTTTGTCTGTTTTCGGCAGAGTTTGGCGAAAATTTGTCTTTTGGATGACGTCGGTTATCTTTGGCTATTGTTAAAACGCAGGGGGGCAGTGAGGGGGTTAA